>PVKU01010554.1:0-51095 GCA_004027475.1 Anoura caudifer | reverse complement strand
CATCTTTTCTGATCTGTCTCTATCACATATTATACATGCAAATATCAAGGAAGGGATGCAGATATTTAGGTGTACTATTCTTTAATATGCTTGCTTTCTTTTCTTTTAATGATTTTTTTTTGTATTTTATTCATTACCATTTAGTCCCTTTATATACTCCTCCCCAATGCAAGTATCACTCTGTTGTCCATGTCCATAGAGAGTAAAATATGTATTTAAATACTTTTAATATTTTTGCATTTAACTTTTACTGCTGTCAAATGATCAATGTATAACTTTGATAATATTAAAATGATAGTCAATATTTATTAAGTGCTTTCAATGAACCAAGTACTGTGCTAAATGTTTTATTAATAAAAGAGTAGATATTATTTTAAATAATTTTGAATAGCATCATTTAGGCAGATTTTTTTTTTCCATTTCCCAAGGTAGTTAGAAGCTATGGCAAAGTATGCATTAGATAAAATTAATATAATAGCCTAGTAAGTGATACAGAAATGTTTGTGTTCAGATTTGATAACCAAGACTTTCTGGTAGTGAAAGCACAACTTCACTACACCTCCAATTAGCCCACGAGGCCCATGTAGTGCCTATGGCAGTGTCTGGCACAAAGTAGACTTCAAAAACATGTGTTAAACCAACAGATGAGGAAGGCCTTGAAGGAGTTTACATAGAAGTTTTACTTTAGTCCAAGTCCTTCCATAGCAGTCTTGAGGTAAATATTAGTTCTAACCATGTTGTTTCTGAGTCATTTAGAATAAAACGGAAGAGATAGAAGATTCAGAGAATATAGAATCAAAAACTTGGAATATCCTCAGGACCCAATATCCCTCCTCCTCCTCCCTCATGCAAAATGGAAGGCCATCTGCCTATCAATTCCCTCCCACAGGGCATGAGAAGATGTTAGAACACTGCTGGTGTTAACAGCACAGTGTGAGCTTAGAAAGTCTGGAGATGGAGAGAGTGGGAAAGGGGTTACTCTACCACCTGTGGAAAAGCAAACTACTTATCTAAAACTTGTTAAGTAAGAAGAACAATGGTTAGTGATTGTTAGATGCTAAATCTAAATGAAGAAAGATAGATGTTAAAGAAAAAAGGTGTTTAGAGATATTTCATTATGTGCAATCATCCCATTTCACAGAAGAGGAAAATGAGATTTAAGGAGGTCAAGTGACTTTCCTAAAGTTACCTAGGCAGGTTGATTTGGAGTGAGCATTAATGCATACGCCTGGCTGACTTCAGAGTCTGGGATTTTAACAAACAAACATATTCTATTTTAGAAACATATAGCATAATACATCACAAATGTTTAAATATATTAAATATATTTCCCCATTAGGATACATTTAAGTAAGTCAATAACTCAGATCAATATTTGTCATAAAGATGGTTCTCACAATATTATTTTTAAGATGGAGCAGAAGAAATGTAAGAAAATAATTCTCAATGAATGATAAACAGACATGTAACTGGACTACTATTTTAACTATTATAATGACATTTCCAAAAATTGTTAATACAAGGGTAACCACGCACATGTAGTCCAATGAAAGAAGGAGCAAACAGTTGTTTACACTGTCTGATGCACACACAGAAAACGTATGTTGAAAATAAGAGTGGTAGGAACCAAATCAGAAATTATTATCTTTAGGGGGTGGGATAAATCATTTTTTTTAATTTGCCCCATTTAGCATTTTCAAAATTCAAATTTAATGGGATTAGCACATATTAATTGTTATAATCAGCAAACACATTTTAATAAATAAATAATGAAATCAAAACAGCATACACACTACCTGTCAAGTGATCTAATTTTCATAACTTAAAATTCTACTATGTAAAATGGG
Source organism: Anoura caudifer (assembly GCA_004027475.1). Classification (NCBI taxonomy): domain Eukaryota; kingdom Metazoa; phylum Chordata; class Mammalia; order Chiroptera; family Phyllostomidae; genus Anoura; species Anoura caudifer. The sequence continues at coordinate 49,248 of PVKU01010554.1, read as the reverse complement.
CAAGGAAGAGGGTTCATCAAGCAAATGGCAGCAACATTAAGCCCTAAAATATCAGCTGCTTTCAATATGTGAAGGTAATGACCTGCAACTTGGTATTAAGGTATAACTATAATAAAATGTTTAGGCTCATTAGGAGAAAAATTAGTATTTCAAACATTTTTAGTGTACTGATACATTAGTGCGTCTCTCAGGACAGGCCTGTGCAGCATTAAGCATGAGCTCATTACACCATTTCCACGGTACTCTAATGGCACAAACACGGCAAAGAAATTATGGAATTAGAATGGAAATAGAAGGTAAAATTTGGGAGTGCTCAAGGCTAAAGAAGAAGGGAACACCAAGCATTGGAAAGTTGTAGGTCAAATTGCTGATGTCACCACATACTTGCTCCTGATGCCATTGTCAGTCTGTTAGGCATTAATAATTTATGTCCTAGTCATGCCCAAGTAGGTGGAAGCTGGATATCTCAAAAATAGTTACTTATCATCTCTGGAACACAACACTACACTACATAGTCGCAGTGACTTGTTCAAAGTGATTTATATTTATTATCTCATTTAACCCTCATCTTTATGGCTACATTATACTGTATTACTATTCGGATGAGGAAAATGAGACTTGTAATGTTATAAAGCTTGCCCAAAGTCATTTTGTTAGTCAAACAGATCCAGGATCCAAACCCAGTCCAACTGAATTAAGTATCCAAGCCCTTAAGCTCTTAACAAGGAAAATATTTTGCATGCCCTGACTTAGATGCTTTGGAGAGTGGAAGCTAATGAAGGAGCACTTCAGTGCTTGAGGAGCATGCTCTGTTATTAAGGCAGAACACCCTGAAAGAACTAGTAGTACTTTCATAAAATATCAACAAATATGTATTAGCAAAGGACAAATTGAACAAGCAGGTATTTAAATTCATAAGGCAGAAGAATAATTAGAAATAGATGAAGAAAATCAATGTATATAAAGGAACAAATATTTACTGGGCTGTAATATGTCCCTGGCTTAGGGCCAAATGCGAGAGATATAATGGATATAAACTCAAAAGAAACCTATGGCTAATTGCTGAAGACAGAGCCATGATCAAGCAATCACTACAAAGTTAAATGCTGGGAGTAGGTACTGAGCTGTTTACATTAAAAGTAGAACACCTAACTTAAGCCTGGAGATCAGAGGTTTCTTCTAGGAATGCAGCCCTGGGATATGCCCATTAAAGGGAAGCAACTTTCTAGAAATAACATTTAAATAGATTAAGATTACAAACAGATGCCAGTGAAGAGAAGGCAGGAAGACATCACTGGTACTAAAAAATGGCACAATGAGCCCTGGCCAGGTGGCTCAGTTGGTTGGAGCACAGTTCCACACACCAAATGGTTGCGGGTTCAATTCCTGGTCAAGTGGGTTCGATCCCCAGTTGGGGTACATAGGGGCAGCAACCAATCAATGTTTCTCTCCCACATCGATGTTTCTCTTGGTCTCTCTCTCCCTTCCTCCCTCTCTGAAAGCAGTAAGAAACACATACCCTCTGGTGAGAATTTTAAAAAATGGCATGATGATAGAGCACAGAAGCAGAAATTAACATATCTCACTGTGGGGAATATGGGGAATTCACGATGAGGTTAACAACGTGTAAAAATTCTGAAGCGTTTCTGGAGCTCACACTGAGAAATGTGAATTTTATATATGATGTAAAATACTCTTATGTATCTTAAACATAAATATTGATATATTAAAAAGAATGTTTGAAGGCCAGTCAACTCAGTGAGCTAAGCAGGTGCTGCTAAGTGCAAAATTGTATCTGAGGCCCTGAAAAAATAAGAGAACATTGCTTTCCTGTGTTTTTCTAGTTAGTGCTATAAGACTAACCAAGAGTTAGAAACCAGGCAAACTGGACCGGTGGAAAATCTTCCACCTCATTCACCCAAGAAATACTGACTGAGACTACTACCTAGTACGAGGCACTGATTGAAGGGGTGAAAATATGGGAGTGAACAAAACCAAAGTCCTGGCGACATGGAACTTGTACACCAGTGGGAAGAATCATACAATAAGTAAAGTAAATCAGTAAAATATGTGACAGCGGGTGCACAGAATAAACAAAGTGTAGAGAAGGAGTATCTGGCAGGAGGGACACTGACATGTAAACGGCCTGGCCGGACAGGGTCTCACCAGGCAGGTGGGCTTTGGGTTAGAAGCAGCCAGGTTTGTGAGGACCACTGTGCTGCAGGGGAAGAAACCGGGTCAGGAAGGGGGAGACCAGGATCAACGGCCCCTGGGACTGAAGCTGGCTTCAAGTCCATCAGATGAACAAAGAGATACAAGTAAACTCACATGTAAATAAAGTGGAAGGTTTTCAGTCAAGGCTTTAACATGTAATTCCGGTGCAAATTGTTATTTGATTTTGGCACAGTGACCTCGGAACTAGCAGAAGTTGAGAGTGAATATAATGGATGTTACTGGTGAGGGAGGGTGGAGATACGGCTCGTTAGTGAATGTGGCCAGATGACGGTCTAAGCACAGCTTGCAGTTTTATAATTTTTTTGTCACTTTCCCTGTTAAACTGGGGAATACCAGATTTAACTGAAACATGCCAATAGACTTCCCACCAGTCTTTAGGCAATTATAATGACACAAGTGCACAATTAAAGTAGTCACCCAACTGAATAATTCATACACACACTCACAGAGACACACAGAGTGCAGTTATATCCCTAAAATGTTTATCACTTAAGATGTTTGCCTCTGTGCATCAACTTATTTTTTCCTAAACAATCACTTTTAAATAAAGTATGCAAGTCTTATATATTTACATTTGAATGAAGCCTGAAATGATGATATTGTAAAAAGATTTTTATTTATTTATTTTTAGAGAGAGAGTAAGGAACGGAGAAAGAGAGGGAGAGAAACTTCAATGTATGGTTGCCTCTTATGTCCCTCACTGGGGACCTGGCCCAAAACCCAGGCATGTGCCCTGACTGGGAATTGAACTGGCGACCCTTTGATTCACAGGCTGGCACTCAATCCACTGAGCCACACCAGCTGGGGCTGCACTAATGATATAATTTCCTAAAACAACTCACAATAATGGGCAATCCAACCTGAGAATTAAAGGACATTCAAATTCTTCAAAAGCTAGTTTTTCTACTGCTAAGCTTCTCTTTGATCCATTTCATCAAGCTGCTGTAACTCATCCATTCTCTAGAATAGGACATTTCTATCCTTCCACTAGTCTGCTTCCTTTTGTTATGGTGAGTGGAACAAAAAAATTTGTATGTGATTTTAAAAGATGATGAAACTCCATTGTTTAAGGGCTCTATAAAATTATTTGTCATTCATTAAATACTGACCAGACAAGCATTCCCTGTTAGAATGGCCTTCTGCCCCGTACATGGGAATGGCTAGAGAGGACAGGAAAGATGCAATTTGGAAATGAATAAGACATGATCCTAGACCTTAAAGCACTATAGCATCATCTTGTTCAAACTAATTTGTAAACCTAAGTGAAATGAAATGTATTGTCCTGTGACTTTACATTTTGGAAATATTTATACATGAGAATAAAACAAATGTAGGTGAATCTCCTTTTCAACACACTTGAAAATACACAGAGCGTTTTCTTCCCCAACACCCGTCATCCCTGGCTGGACCAATATTCTGGTTGGTAACTTGGAACCCAGCACACTGTTGCTCTGCCATTTCCATTTACCAAATCAAGGCACAGAACATTCTGTTTGGTGTTTGAAGTAAAGAGCTTGTGATACTGTTGGAGCAGCTTTTGCATTCATTTACATTACAGAACTGGAGGTCACAGGACTCCCTGAAGAGTAGAAGCTAGCCACAATTGCTACTGCGCTTTAGCGAGTATACCAGGGATGACGATTTCAATGATGCAGACAGTTACATTCGTTAATCTGTTGTGCTTTACTAGGCGACAGAATCAGTCCTTTTGTACTTCCAGAGCGATCAAGGGGGCAGGGCAGGGAATGACAATTCCAGAAGTACTAGTCTTCTGAGCCAGTGACTAGAGGTCAGGGAGGGGCTTGGAACCTGAATGTCCGCCTTAGCAGCTGACATAGGTATATGTCCCAAAATATCTAGTCAAATCTGTTTCTTTCTCGGTGGGAAAAAGTTATGATTTTAAAAAATTTTATCTAAATCATCTCCACAAATATTTATGGAGTGCTTATTATGAACAAGGTACAAATTCATATTTCTAGTAATTTCAAAATCATGATTTCTATAGTGCTTAGCTAAAGCCTTAAAAATATGTATGTATTTTTACCTTTTAGGGTGAAATAAAACAAATCATCTAGCAAAGATACAAACAACACCTTAATGACTGTTCTTAATTATAGTCCTATTTTTCTTTGTCTTTCTGCTCTCCAATCTTTGCAGAAGATATTATATGTAGATCCACACAGATTCTGTTAAATTTGTTTTACTTATTGTGATAGCAACCTAAGGTATTACTCTATTTGATAGAAGTCTTTTAAAGTGGCCAATTACTATTGATTAATACAGTGTTCACTGTAATAAATTTGCTGGGATAACCTGCAATAAATTTATTTTCTTTTAATATGTACATAAGTGCAGTTGCATAAAATCAGGGCAGTTTGATATACATAACATTGGTAGTTTATGTATAGGTTTGCATCATCATAATGTTTATTTACATTACTGAGGTTCAAGTTACGCTATATTTGGCTGTAGCTATACTGAAGTGATTAGATGAAATATTCTCAAATGTATATTTGATTCATAAAATAGATTAAAGGATTAAGCTATATATTTAACTAAAATTCATAGTTTTTTAAGAACTAGTGCCGTACTAGGATAATTTTTAAAAAAACTATTTTTTTCACTAGAGAAACAATCATATTTTCTTGAAGATATTAATTGCTGCCACAGAAATCTCTTTGGAGAATGAAAAGTTACAATCCCCGAAGGGCGCAGTCTATTTTTGCCAATTTCAGGTATGCTAAACATAACATAATGGGGAAGCCGTCCATAATTTAATGATTTGGTTTCTTTTATAATTTTGTATTTGGAGATGTAAATTGAAAACCATCTATTTCTAAGAAAAAATTCTACCCCTCAGCCTAAGGAGAGAAATTTTGCACGTCTTTGTTCAATTCCAACACCAACCCCCATCTTTGTGGTCTGAATTTTCCCTGGCTCACGTGCACTCCAAGATGTAGACTCAACCAGCATTTACAGTCAGAAACAAAAGGTTCTTTTGCTTCCCTACTACCCAGGTCAAGTCAAGGGATATCTGAAATTCTTAAAATAAATAAGATGAAAACTTGAATACTTTAAGAAAAATAGAATAAGTTAGGTTTCTGAATGCAATCTAAATATGCAGCTTAAATTTCCCTAGCTAGAGAACTTGAGTTTTTTGACAATTTGCTATTAAACTGGGGTGGGATGAGAGGCAGAACATGGTGGTAACTGACAGAGTGGGCCCCAAGGCCATTGTTAAATCTGCCACAGGAAACTCCCCACCATCTGTGGGGAGACACAACTTTTAAAACATTTTCCCTACAGGGCCACTCTGAGTATACAAATTAAACTTCTGACGAGGAAGGGCAGATTCTTTGGCCCTGCCTGCAGTTTTGCATGTTAATGAGCAGTCACTTCTTGAGGTAAGGATTCACAGGGTCACATTCACCAGGGAACACGCAATTAAGTGGGGAAAATTACATTAAAGGGGATAATCAAGTTATCTTGTAATTACGCTTTTGAGTAAATTGGTGTGACAATTCTTTGTGCTCTAATTATGTGGCTCGGGGATAATGGATGGTACGTTATACTTATTACCTACGTGTAAAACAATCTCTTACAAACTCATGCTGTTATCATACATGTAGTTTTCCAAACTTTTTAAATCATGTGCAAATCTAGGCTGACAACAATTAATCATGACTGGAGAAAAATGTGTAATTTTATATTGATAATACGATATTTAGAACATGTTCTGTCCTTTGAAACTGTTCAAATGAGACAGCTGTTTTGGAAGACAACTTACTCAAATGGCCAAATAATCTAAGCAGTAACATTGTTTTCTATAAAAGTAGTAAATATATTTTGAACTATTTTTGGCAGCTATATGCTCAGAATAAACATGGGAAGTCTGCAAAGTGTACTAAACTTTAAGATAATATTTTAAGATCAATAGTATAAAATACATTTAATCCTGTCAGAGCAAACATTACCTTAATTTTAATTATGTCTTCTTTTAAATAGCCCTTGCATTCTGACCTACAGCGACTTCCTGATATTTCCTAATCAATCGATTACTTTCTGTACCAAGAACTATGCCAAGAGCTATGGGATTAAAAAAAAAGTTAAGGTATTAGTCAGCGAAAAGAATTTATTATACTGCCCATAAGTGGGGCATTTATTTATTTTTAACAAATAAACATTTGTGAAGCCATACATAATGCTCTGGAGTTACTCTAACATGACCTCAACTATCCCATGTTTTAACCACTAACAATCTAGGTTAACAGTTACCTCCACATGCAAAGTATTTCATCCGCTTAATCTAATCCTAGCTGGCTCCCTGTGTCCCGTTACTCCATCACGCCACACTTCTATCACCCCAGGAACTTGGTCTTTGCCGCTGCCTCTGCTTGAACTTTTCCTTAAGATCACTGAATGGTTTTTTTGAATATCTTTCTCTCAATGTTCCTACCTGACCATTCTAGTATAAGCCCCAACTTTTACCTCATTACTCTTTTTACCCTAGATTATCTGGTTATGTAATATTTATTATTCTTGAGACTATTCTTTTGTTTACTTGTTTATTGTCTCTGGTTCCTACCAGAATACAAAGTCCATATGGACAGGACTTGATATTGTTCATTGCTGTACTCTCGAGATTTAGAACAGGTCCTGAGACACAGTAGGGGCTCAGTAAAGATTTGCTAAATTATCCCTGGCTGGTGTGGCTCAGTGAGTTGAGTGCCAGTCTGGGAACTGAAAGGTTGCCAGGTCAACTCCCCATCAGGGCACATGCCTGGGCTGCAGCCACAGTCGCCTGTTGAGGGGGTGGGTGCCAGAGGCAACTGATTGATCAAATCAATGTTTCTCTAGCTCTCTTTCTCTTTCCCTTTCCCTCATCTAGAAATAAAGAAATAGAATCTTAAAAATTTTGCTAACTTAAAGGCCATTACTGAATTTTTCATGTATGACCAAATATTGTCACTCAAAGGCTGATATATACAAAAACAAATAATTAGTTTTATAGTCAAAGAGGAAGTATCGAGAAATATGACATAATTATGTTGCTTCTAATTATCCTGGAACCATCAAGAAAATTGCAAACGATTGAATTTATCTTTATGTAACAGTAGAAATTACTGAAGGTTAAACTTTGGGGACAGGGTGATAAAATCTTAAATGTACTATTCCTTTTCATTTGCAGTGTTGAATTTACAAGAACGAAACAAAGTAGAAATAAAGGGAAAAGGCTTTATCAATTTATTACATCTAAAAAAATTTCTAATTAATTATTTATTTTTTGTTTGTACAAATTCTTCTTTCTTTTACTTCCCTTTAATTTTTCTCTCAGTATTGTTTTCTTATGTTAAGGCAAGGTTATTTCATAAAAGATTAGTTTAAGGATATTGTAATATGAGATTAGTTTAAAAGATATAATTGATTTTTAGATATGTAGGAGCATTGAAATAATTCAAATATTATGTAAAGTAAAATTAGCATGCTATGTGCCCCTTAATTTTTTAATTCTGATGTTTCCAATTTCCTCAACTAGAACCTGCTTTGGTGTTTTTTACCACGTATCTAAAAGTTTTGACTTATGCATTGTCTAGGTGCAATAATGAATAGGAACTGACATCCAATATCAATACTGGCCCAGCGGAACGGTAGTTGACATCCAGTGGGATTGCTGAAGAAGTAAACAAAATTGAAATTTTTTCGGCGTATAAGCACTGCCTGACATCATTTGTCCTTCAGAGGATCAATAGCTGCATGACCTCAGTGTCATTTGTATTGCTCTATACAAAGTGGCCAGAGAGTAATATTAAGTACTTCCTGCTTGAGACTGAACCATAAACAAAATTCAAAACCATCTGAAATTCGGATTCTTTTGCTAAAATAGAATAAGGGTAACTTTTCTAGGTAGGCAATTGTAGGTACTTGTTTATTTGTGATTTCAAGAAAAGAGAACACACATTAATTCATGCTCATATGCTAGCAACTTAGAAAAAGCAATTGACCTATCCAGACCAAATTTAAAACTCCAAATTACCTAATTATTAAATGGTATATTCTAATGTAAAAAGGACAAAACACTCCAACTATGCCTTATATCCATTTTTCATAGGATTTAGCTCAAGTTTAATGAAATTACATAATTTCTAATTTAATATAGTTTGAGAATTTCATTTTGTTATCTTTGTGAAAGTGCAAAATATGTTCTGCAACTGTTTATAGAATTGATATTACATGAAATGACATGGGAATAAAGCATCCATTTGTGTGTGTGTTATTTTATTAATTTCTACTTATTAGAATACAAATGTCTCCTTTTTTAAAAATGTCTTCTAATGATAGTAATATTAATAACAACAACAATAGGAATGGCAGTTGTAAAAACAGTAGGAATAGTATTAACTAGCTGCCAGGAACAAAGGTAAACACATGACACATGTTACCTAATACTCACTATCTATTTCTCATTCATTGTTACAGGAGAACTGAATGATTTCCTCAAGATAATATATCTTGTCAATGGCCAAGTCAGGATCCTAAGGGTGCTGGGAGGAGACAAGTATAACTGAAATGGGATAATTTTCTGGTGCTCCAAAGTCAGGGCGCACTATGTTGCTATAAAACTTTCTAAGGAGCAACTAATGCATCCTGAGAATTAAATGACTTTAGCTTGCAGTTCAATATCCACAGAATTTGGAAGGTCGATAAAGGTGTTATAAGATGTAATGATACAAAAGTGTAATGAAATCCTTATGTTTTCATTTGTTGAGAACTTTGCATTCATTCATCACCTTTTCTGAACAGTCAATATATAAATTACACTATAGTGTATGCTGGAGGTATTGAGTCCACAAGATTTAAAATATCCCTTTTCTCATTCTTTTTCACTGCATTCCAATGTGAAGAGATTTTTTTTTTGTTTAGTGCACTAAGCAAAAAAGAAGTCTCAAAACAATTGTCAACCAGAACTTCTGCATTGCAGTAAAGTGGGTAACATTGACTAAGATGACAAGGTGGAGAAAATAACCCGTTAGCATGAAAGAAAAGCCAGAGTTCTACATTTAGGATATTAAAATGAGATATACAAATTTAGGCTAAGATGCAAAATAGCTAGTAGGGAATCTGAAGACCAGAGTGGTGTTTACTTTGACATCGTTGTGTGTAGATGGAGGTAAAAGTGACAGGTTGAGTGAGATGACATAAGATGAAAGCCTGCTAGAGAACAGCATTTCAGACCGAGTCTTGATACTGGTTAATATTTAGCAATCAAGCAGTAAGGAGGAATCCAGCACGGTAGTTTGAGAAACAATGACCATGGAGATTTTACTTCTCGGGAGTCAAGAAGGATGTTTTAGGTGACTGTGAGTGTAAAGTCTGACAGTAATGGAGGAAGGGTCGCTGGCTGCACCAGCATGAAAATCTAGAGCAATTTCAGTGGTGTTGTTGAGTTGGAGTTCCATATGAATGGTTGAGAAGAGAGTGACAATGGAAATTTCTAGAGGAATAAGATCATGCAGAAATAACACGACTCCTCAAAATTCACAGTATAGATTAAAAGTTTTTAAAAAATTAAACGGATACATATTCGAACACAAACAAAACATAATAAAACAAGGGCAGGCAAATTTGAAAAGAGTCAGTAGAAATGCTACAAATAACTGGGGGGGGGTGGAAATGGGAGGGAGGTGGGGAGGGCTGGGGCGGTGGGCTGGGATGGGAGTAAAAGACAGAAAACTGTACAAGAGCAACGATTAAAATAAAATTTAAAAAAGAAATGCTACAAATAATGAATGTAGTACTAGAAATATAAAACAATAGAAAGATTAAGCAGGAAACCAGATATAGCCGAATAAAATTTAGTAAATTAGGCAGGCATTCTCTCTCAGGAGCGCCCCAGGCCTTTCCCCGACCCTGTACTTTCAAGTGATTGAGAGATGGAATGTCAGACATCCAAATACAGTAAACTTTGGAGCACATTTACAGACAGATGAAAATAATCCTGTAGAAGGGTAAGAACAAGGAATAACTGAACATCAATGAAGACTGTGAAAGAAAAATGGGATTTATGGTGCAACCTGAAACATTCCAGTCCCTTGGGAACTGGTCACATTCCTCCCGTGAGGACTGGAGGGTCACACACAAGATCCTGGAGATGTCTGTGCATTTAGGTATGTAGCAGAAAGAGATGAGATTTCTTCTCTGATGGTTTCTGGTTTCTCCTTAAAGAATAAATTGAAGATGTAGGAGGGGAGTTTGTGGCTGAAAGGGAGATCAGAGTGTTTAAGGAGAAGGTATTAAACCAATCTAAGTGAACAGAAAAGTAAATGCACTAGAGAAACACAGTTTAAATCTTGAGTAAAGCGACTGGCCATTTGTACTTCAGAATCATGAATTTAAAGTTAATTAAATTAAATAACAATTTGATTGTATAGCTGCTTCTAGCATTTTTTAAAATTTTATTTTAATTGTTGTTCAAGTACAATTTTCTGTCTTTTACTCCCACTCTTCTAGCATTTTTTAATCTGTTCTGGCACAGGCCAAAGAATATAGATTGGTTATCTATTTTGGAATCAGAATACCCATATTTTATATAACTAGTTGAAATAAAGGTATGCACAACTCCACATTTAAAAAATAATATAACAGTATTTGAATTAATATAATACATCAACTAGATGAAGTGAGAATAGGACTTGAGGTAATTCTAAAGCATCCTTTTTCATGAGCTGGTCAGAACCCTAGAACTTCCAGAATTATGTAGTCTTCTAATTTTGTTCAACAATTAATGAGTTGAGAATAAATTCCTAGCTGAAATGTGTGCAACAGAGGTAAATAATCTCAAGAAAAGATAAAGAGACACTCTAAGAGAGTGGATTTATAGTTTGCATCTGACTTCACCAGGCATGCACAGCATAGCCATTCTGGCTATGTGACTCTTAGCACAGTTGTGAATGTCCCCAGAGAGATAAGAACACCCACCCCACCATGCCATCCCTCTAGGAGAAAACCAACAACAGCTACCAGAAGGTCTGATGGAATCTCCACCCTGGTCAGACTAAGGGACAACTTACTGGGAAATAAAAAATGGGGAGGCTCTCTCTGATGGGAATACCCTGCTCATTTTCATGCCCTGCATTTTTACATAGCTTTTTTCCCCTTTTAACTTACATTAAATTTTCTATATCTGCAAACATATTTCTATCAGTTATTGTCAACTTTATTTTTTGGTTTGTTTTACAAAATGGACTTAGTCAAAAGCATACATGGTTCCTTAAAAAGAGGAGGGGGGGAAACAGGGGAAAGAAGGGGAAGAGTCACATCAGGGAACACGTATAAAGGACCCACAGACAAAGACAGCGGGGGAGACTGAATGTGGGAGGTGGGGCTGGGCAGGGCAGCGGAGAGTAATGGGGGCAAAATGGGGACAACTGCAATGGAACAACAACAAAAAATTTTAAAAACTAAAAAATGTTTCATTAACAGATTACTTTAACAAGAGGTTTTAAATAATTATCTACTTCTTTTAGAAATGTCAGTAAGAAATAAAGACACCAGAGCTCTGATACTACATAACATAAAAATTAAATTAAATTTACATAGCTTTTCAGGGCCATACATAAAATGTTGTATATTGTACATGTGTATCTGTGATTCTTGGTTGCTAGCTAGATAACACTGAATTTTACATTTATGATTTCTGATTACAAATCTAAAATTGTAGAATTTTCCTAAGACTGTGTTTATGTAGCTAAATGCATTTTTATCTAAATGTAAAACCCAAAGACATCTAAGAATTAGTGAGTCTAATACTAAGTAATTCAAATTGCTGCCTGCTATGTATGTACCTTATAACGCATTTATTATCAAAACTTTGCCTGATAGTTTGTTCGAAGGTGAAATGTGTCACTCTGCCATGTCCTCAAGAAATCCCAGAAAGTCTTTTTTGTTCTTTCAGTAACTGTTGCCTCCCAATCTCTTGATAATTCCTCAGCAGGTTTGTGAAATAAATGTTTTCAAATCAACTGACATAGTGAGTGTAAATTTCACTTAGGAGTGTCAATTACATAACAAAATATCATTTCCTTAATGGTTATTAAATATTTACAGCATAGAAGAGAGACACTGATGGCAAAACTCAGGGTGGCCCTGCTTAGGCTGATTTAGAATTGTGCAACTGTCATTTCGGTGGGAACAAAGTGTGTACACAAAAGTCTTTTAGGCACTTTGATGCTGGACACCTGGACCTCATATTCATCATCTTGCCTTGGAAATATGTATAATTAATGTATGTCTCCCCTCATTGCTGATTTAATAAATCTAATTTGGCTAGCTCCATATTTATTAAATTTTACTATTTGGGATGTTAAATGGTATGCCTTTCAGCTATGATATTGCTTACCAAACTCAAATACCTAACTTAAAAAAAATTAGTTTACTGCATTTTAGCTTCCATTTAGTCTTCCATTGAGCCACTGAATAGATTTTTTTTGCATAAATGCCCAAATTATACAGGTCCACAGTGATTAAATGGCTTTATAATCTTGCTTGGTCTCTAGAGCTAACCCATAATATATTGACTCAATAGAGTCAGTCGCATGGAAATCCCTCACTAAGATGCCTTTGTTAGAAGAGAATTGTGGGTGAGCTCATCATTAACATTCCAGGGTTGACAGAGACACCAGCATAATTTCAGGTGGAACAAACGACCTTCCTTTAGTAGAAAAAATGTTAGTGAGTGTTTTCCCTCTTTCTTAAAAAATAACAGTAGCATGAAAGTAACAGAATTTTGACTATGCTCTCATTCTGAAATTAAGTAAAGGGAATCTATCAGATTTCTTCTTTAGCTAATTGGAAGAGGGATATGGAATGAAGATGCACACTCTACTGGGAACTTAGAGACAAATTAAAATGTTAGATATAATTAAATCATAGAGTTTGAAAGGACTTGAGAGGTCATCTATCTTGTCAAGTTGCTTTCATCTGAAAAGGAACAAACTTAAATCATCCTTCCATGATTTTACTATCTGAACCCTTTTAAAGATAACCCCAATTAGCTCAGCCACACGAAGCAATGTTTAACAATTTTCATCGTTTGAGAAATAGTCCTGATATCTCAATGTCTCCAGCTGTGGAAAAACACTTTTGGTATGCCATCAGTTTAGATGAAGAAAGAGATATTTCAAGCCTTTCCATAAGGAATTAAAAAGCTGTCTGTTCAAACTTGCTGTGCTCAAACCAGAAGAAAGTCCCTATTTCTTCAACGGTGTTTATCATTGGGTTTCCTTTCAAGCACTTTTGTTAGTCTCATGCTTCTGCGTTAATATTTACCATTCTATGTCAACTTACTTTCCTGAAGCCCAAATTAGACAAGAAGCTTTAAAAAATGTGCTCCCGTGGAGTAAGTACAATAGGTGAATTCCTCATTGTTTCTACCACGGTATGTTGTGTGTGTGGTTGTGTTTTAGACTTCGCAACCCTAGACTAGCTCTACGTTTCTTCCATCGTCATAATTAATTCCCAGATTTATTCTCCTACTCAGTCTGTCAACTTACCTTTCCCCCTGGGATTTTATTTCATTAAAATGAACTTGTGTACATGAAGAGTACGAAGAGTTAAAAAGAAATTACTAAGAGCACTGAACTCACCCTAGGATTGAAGGTGGCATCATTGATGGAATGCACGTGACCATAAAGTGACTGCTCACACTGACCCTGGGAAGACAAAGCAGAAATGAAAGAAAATAAATTCCATGCTATGCGCGTAAAGCAACCGAAGGATAATTAATTTTATGCTTTAGTCCAATAATCAAATTAATACATTCTCATGATAGAAAATGTTGCCTTTTGATATCAGCGACATTCAGAACCGGACAGGGCTGTGCTAGTGCGTGTGCCACCCGGGCTGGCAGCTGCGCCGAAGTTACCGCGCCCCTGCTTTTGCAGCCCCGGGCTGGTCTCCCCAGGCAGCTCCATTTTGCAGTTAGTCCAGTTGTCATGCCAAGGGGCCAAGTAGGGAAGCCTGTGATTTCTGCTACTGCTGGGGGTGTGTGGTTCTTTTTACTTTTTCCTTTTTTTTTTTAGTTTTAAGATCATTTTTTAATTCCTGAATTTTCAAACTTTGGTATTAAAATCATTACAGTATAAAACATGTTATAAAACACATACAGTAGTATTTTTAACACAAAATAAGCATTTGTTTTGTAAAAACTACACTTCACATCTACCCATTCAGTTTACCTTTTCTATACAAGGCTAAAATTAACTACAAAAATTTCCAAGCTTCAGTTTGAATGATTCCAGGAAAAATGGCCCGTAACACATTACAAAGGGGATTTAAATTGGGGAGGTGGGGGTAGCTTTCATTTTAACACCAATGTTCAAAGGGCATTCTTTACTATCTGAGAAAAATTATTCAAATTCTGTAGAAGAACCAGGGGCAAATATATCTGGAATATTGTTGATAGATTCTTGTTATGGTCTGAAATTCAAATTTAATAGACAATGTATTCATCCAACAAGTTACTCTTTAGCAAGGAACATATGTCAGGCACAATCCTAGGTGTTTAGGATATATCAATGAATAAAACAAAGAACTTTGTCCCCATTAACCTTACATTGTAGGGAGGAAATTCACATTTCAAAAAGGCATACAGTGTATTAGAAGATAATAAGTATTGTGAAAATGATGGAAGTCAGACAGAGTAAGGGGTATCCTGAGTTTTGGGACTGAGGCGCCAAGGGCAAATCAAATGATCAAGTGGAGTGATGTAGTTTGACCCAATTCAGAAAGTAAGTTTTGAACAAAGACTGACGTCAGTAAGGGAGTTAACCAAGCAGACATCTGGAGAAAAAGCATTCCAGAAAGAAGGAAAAACTAAAACAAATGTCTCAAGGTGGGAATTTGCCAAGTATGCATCTAGAAGAGCAAGAAGCCAATATGGCTGGTGAGAAGTCAGTCCAAAAAAGAGTAGGTTTACTCAAAAGGCTTCATCAGTTCTCATTCACTACCTTGTATTTACTTAGTCCTCAATCATTTAAGGCTGGAAGATAAAGTACAGAAAAGACTACTAAAAAGAGACATTCAAGGTAAGAGTGTCATCATCATGTCCCTTAATGCTACATGACATTCATAGAATATTTTGGAATTATGCAAACTTGGGAAGCCTTTACTACTAGGCTGTAATTAGCACTCATCATTGCATTCAGCAAATTAAATTCCAAAAGGTTATTTACAGAATTAACGCATGCTATTAATCCCTTTTCTCAAGGATTTATGTGCATGAATTTAAATTCCATAAAAAATATGTTGAAACACTTTGGCATGCTCTCAGAAGCCCCCTTGCCCATGTTATCGTGGTTCAGTAAATTGATACTTTTATAACATCATCAATTATGCTGAGAACTTCAAATCATCCAAATTCTTTAAAGTGGAAATAAATTATTTATAAGGCCAAAAAGGTAAAGTATAAAATGTTATACTTAGTTTTCATACATTATTATCTTAGCAACTTCCATGGTTAATTTTATTGCAGAATTAGTATCATGAATAAAAGTTATATAACATTATGCTTACATAATGTGTTAATATTTTTTAAATATTTAAATGAGCAAATGTGCCTCAAAATATTTCATGTATTAATAAAAGTTTTATATTTGGTCCTCTTCTAAATTGCAAGCCTCTAACCTATTTGATTAATTAGTAAGGAAAATGGAGTTTTCTGATTCAAATCCTGAATGCCAAGTTTTAATTTAAAGTGGAATCTCTAAGGCACTCTTGAAAAGCCCTGGAAATATGGGGAAATAATGGAAATGCTGACGGACCACATTTGTGCTGCTATAACAAAACCTGACTGGAAGATAAATGTTTCATGAATTAAGAAAAGTTAAAAAAGCTTTTTTTCTCTCCAGCTTTGTTCCCAAGATAAAAGTGAATCTACTCTTTCAGGAGTATGGGGAATATGTGGGTTACTAATATGCTAGTGTGCAAACAACTTTAATCAAAAGCAATACCCAAACTGGGACGTTAAAATTTGGAATAACTTCTTTGATGAAATCTTGTCAGAATTGTTTTATTTCAAAAAATGAAAAAAGGGAAAGAGTCTTAATAAAAGTAATCATGTGACCTAACATGGCAGGGCTCCAGTATTCGATTCTCTCGGAGGATCTGTGTGCAATACTGCTGTAATAGTTTCTATCATTGGCACTGGGGATAGAGACGTCTGGGACTTAATCTTTGGAACTGCTTCCTAATAGCCACGTTACATGTTAAACAAATTCCTTCACTCCACTGTGCTTCAGTTGTCTTATTTAATTCTCAAAAAAAATCCCAAAAGTTAAACAGCATTACCTGTGTCGAATGAGGTGATAGTTAACCTATGGTTTTGTTTTGAAAATTAAATGAGATCATGCATGTGAAATGTTGGTGAAGTGCTTAGACAAAGTTAAGAGCTTGATAAAAACTAGCTCTCAACTTGAGACATAAACCATTGAAAATGCTGATGACTTCCATGACCCTTAACTTCTATTACCATTATAACTTCTCTACCCTTAGCTGTTTTTCTGCCCCCCTAAAGGAAGGAGTCTTAGATGCACCCGGGCTGTCTCTTCTATTTGCCCCTCAGCCATTTTCCTTGGGGCACTGCCCTGCTTCGTGCCCTGCTGTCTACCAATCACATCACCTTGGGCTCTCAGGCCTCTGTCTTCTACCACAGGACAGCATCAGCAAGATATGGAAGAGCAGAATTATGGAGACAACACATAAACACTTCTTGTTCAGCTGTGATTTTGTCAGTGACTCCGTCCTCTGCCTAATTCCACAACTCCTGTCATGCGGGTCCTCTCCCATAGCTACAGCTCACGTGTTTCCAATAACGCTGCCCTTCACTTGCCCTTCAGACCTGGGGCAGTGCTGGCTTCCCATTGCTGCTAACCCTTGAGTGCTGGGCTTGGTCCGTTAACCCTGTTCACGTTTCTATAAATATTCAACTGGAGTTTTCCTCATGTGTCATCTGTTTGCTTCTGGTGACTTGTCTGATACAGCACGTCAGACATAAAATGCTCAAGCAGACTTTTTAACTCGCTACTTCCCAATCACCTGTCTTGATTCTTGCCAAACTGTTCCCTCTGAGCAAATGGCATCACAATGGCTCAAACCAAAAGCCTAGGCCATCCAACACCTGAAAATTAGAATAGCTCTCCTCTTCCCCCACCCCCACCCCACACATCATCCAGTATATCAGCTCTACTGCGCCCTGCTCGGTCACTCTCCATCACGGCCACTCTAACACCAGACACCGTCATCTGGAGCTTGATGACAGCAGGGGCAGCCTTATTGATCTGCTTGCTCCTCCTCTCACTCCTCTCTCCCCATCCATTTCTCTCTGGCCACCAGAGTGATCAATAAAACCTGAGTCAGATCATGTCATGCTCCAGCTTACAGCCATTCCAACAATTACCACTGTACTCAGGATAAATTCTAAACTCTTCACTCAGGTCCAAAGGCTCTATGTTGCTTGTCACCTGCCTGCCTCCCAGACCTTGCCCTTCTCCATTCTCACTTCTCATGCACTGCGTTCCACAAGGATTTTTGTATTTCTACCTGGTCAGGGCTTTCTGAGCAAAGAGTGCTATACCTGGGTTGAAGGATGATTAAATAGCAACCGTAAAGACAGAGAACTTTGGAGAGATTTAGGGGCATCTCTCCCTGAAGCATTTGGCGTTTTTGCTGTTGTTGTTTACCTTCCAGGAGTTACAAGCCTAGAAGCCTTCCTCTCCTCCTTCCAGAGAGGACTTATTTATATTTCAAAACAAATGACCTCTCCCCCCTCCCCCCCACACACCCTATCAAAGAAATGGCAGACAGACCCTGACTTTCATAATTTGGGGGTTTCTTTTTGTGTACCACTCCACTGCACCCACAGGGTACACCTGGCTCTTACTGCATCTCCCTATGAGAGAATAGGGGATGGCAAATTAACACAAACTGCTCGGAGAGTAAATAAATTGTCTGACCTTTGAGCCAGCAACCTCCCGCTTTTCCTGCCAGGATAAATAAGGAAGTATAAACAAAACATAACACTGTCATATTGGTCTCCCTCTTCTTCTAACAGGACTAGCACAGTCCTGCCTTTATATTTCTGTTTTCTCTACTTTGCGTATTTTTCTGTAACTATAGACACGTCCTTGTCCTTCTCATTCTGCTTTTAACTCAAACCCTTTCCTTTTCCTCTTGGGCACTCAGCCAGACTTGAGGTCTAGGTGTACCCAGGTGGCTGAGCTCTGCCCAGTGAAATAGGGGCAATTATGAAATAAGTCCTGTGTAGGCCTGGCCCTTAAAACATCCCACACAATCCCCTAAGCTCTGTATTTTTGCCTCTATTCAGCTGCAGGCAAAGGAGACCTGGAACAAGCCTGAGTTTCTGAACCACCACAAGGGGAAGAGCCCCAATGAGGACCGTCCGGCTGGGCGTTCCATGAATGGGAACTAAGCTGTCACTGCATCAAACCCTTGAGAAGTCAGGGTTTCACTGTTTCAACAGGTGTGGACACCCAACAAATACATCTCCCTGTTTTGTCTCTTTCATATCATTCTTCATCAGTGAAATTTATTTAAAGAATTTGTTTTCTGGTTTGTTGTTAGTTTTGTTTCACTAGAATTAAGTCCCACCAGAGAAAGCTCGTTGAAAACTTGTTTGTCTTGGCCACCACTCTGTCATCCCCAAAACCCAAGACATCGAGTAGGATTTGGTAAACAATTGAGCAAAAATCTAAACAGTTACACAGAGATCACAACTAAAAATTATTAAAAACCCACCCTTGGATATGTTAATTTTTGAACAAATAGCTTGGTCTTCTTCCCAATGTTTATTCCCACCTTAATCAGTCAGGACATGCAATATACACTGTCTTATTCTCTCAGCCCCTTCGCTGTGACTTGATTGTAACCCAGTAGCATATTTACCTGTTGACTTTGTCATTGCCTCCTAAATAACTACATGCAGACAACTGATAACCCTCGGTAAAGAAGGCAGCTGAGTGCTTACCATGTCACCAAAGCCTTGTGCACAGCACTTTACCTTCATTATACCCACTTATGCTCTTTACAACTCCACCTTTCTAGCGTTTTATCAGAGGTGCAATACCCCCCAGGAATACCTCTGTGGTCTGGCAAACACCAGTAGCATGCAATGGCTACTGGACGTCTTGGATCCTGGGTGAGGATGACAAGCAGAGCCCCCCCTTCCAACGGAGAGAGGAGCATGATGTCAATGCGTCTGTGATTCGGGGGCGGCACGCTGCCACACCACCACCTGGCCTGGCTGACGTGAACCCTGTGTGGGAAGACTAATACTGTCTCCTCCATACCAAAAGCTTTTCTACTCTCAGTAGTACGATGTGAAAAGTTGAAAAATAGTAAAATAGTAATCAGAAGCCTAATTAATACTCAAGACAAAAATTTAAAGACTCCTAAAATTAAGCCTAATATAAAACCATAAAATAATCATAAAATATAAAATTATAAATAATCATAAAACAAGTAACCAAACATACCATCACTGAAACCATTAAAAGACCTAATGTTCACAAAGTTCACTTTCATTGTAATGACTTATGTATTTAATCAATGGATTCAATATTCTTTTGGGAAAAATGTAAAAGACTTCAAAATACAAAGTGAGCCTTCCCAACTCAGGCTTTTTTTTTTTTTTTTTTTTGACAAGGCTATTTTTAAAAATGTCTTTGTGTTGTGCTAAAGTACCTTTAGCAACATATATAACTTACAGTAAAATGCCCAAATCTTGGGGACTTAGCTTAATAAATTTTTATCTACGTATTATCTGTGTAACTGCTATTAAGATATAGAACATTTTCATTGCTCCAGAAAGTTTCATCATGACCTTCTCAGTAAAAACATCCCCCCATATTTGTTTTATTAACTACATTTTACTGGATAAAAGAAATATAGGTATGTGGTTGGAAAAGTAAATATCACAGAAAACTATCCAATAAAAAGCCAGTCACCCATTTCAGGTCATCCCTAAACGCAGCTGCAGCGAACAGTGTCTTTTGTGCAGTTCAGGGAGCAGTCTGTGCACATACGTTCACTTTTCTCCACTCTGCCCTGTTATCTACTTTAGTTTTGCATAAATCAAATCACACTCTGTATGGATTTTATTACGAGAGGCAGTATATTGTGGTGATGAAAATGTGATGCCGTAGTGAAATTACAAGTTTTAGAATGCCAGCTCATTGGAAAGTTATTAGTAATATTTCTCACTTGTATAAATAATATGCTAAGTGCTTTACATATAGTAAGTAACTCTTAATTTGTACCATACAAAATTTGTAATATTTTAAATTCTTATTTAGAGTTGGAGAACTTTGTGAAAAGTAATTAGCATAGTGCCCACACCAGTAAAAGATATTACCATTTATAGATTAATCGGTAGTCTTCTTTTCTATCCCTTGTTCTACTTTTCCATTTTTGCTGGCTACTGAGAATAAAAAAATAACCACATACCCAGAAAAAAGACTCATTGTTCTATAGCCATGGTAACAAATACTAGAACAAGTTTTACCTTGTCAAATCCATTAGTAACAATTTCACAGCCCTGCTTAGAAGTAAACAACAAGAACTTATTTTAAACCTATATAATTAATCAATGACAACTAATTTCAGTGAACACTCTTTGAAAAGCCAAATAGCATCAGACTCAGGATTTGAAAGTCAGCCAATTGGCAGAAGATTCAATACAGTAAACATGTTTCAAAGTCTGATACCAACTTTCTCCCACTTCTGTAAGAGACAAAAAACAAGCCTTAGTAACCCACACATCATCTCTTCTAAGCCTGACTGAACCCACTCCTGCCTCGATAACCATCACCATCCAAAGCAACTCTTCACAAAAACTGAATGGAAGAGCAGCGATTGCCTTTGCTCAAGGAGTACAACTTTGAATAGTGTAGCTCTTCCTCACTTTAGTATGTGATGAACACAGGGTGTTTTGTTTGTTTCAGATATTGAGTGGTGGGCTCATCCTTTGACACTGTAGAGAGGATTAAGGGTGTGTCAGTTTGGGGCTGCCATAACCATAACGAAGTACCACAGGCTTAAAAAACAGAAATTCAGTTTCTCACTGTTCTGGAGGCTACATATCCAAGATCGAGATATTGGCAGGGTTGGTTTCATTCTGAGCCCTCTCCTTGGTTTGTTAGGCAATTTTCTTTCCGTATCTTCACATGGCCTTCCTCTCTGTGTATCTGTGTTCTAGCCTCCTCTTCTTATAAGGACACCAGTCAGATTGGATAGGGCCCATCCAAGGACTTCTTTTAACTTTAATTACCTCCTTAAAGATCCTACTTTCAAATATAATCACATTCTGGGGCACTGGGGGTTAAGTCTTCAACACATGAATTGAGAGGACAAAATTCAGTCCCTAACAAAGGGCTGGAGAGACCTTTATTCACTTCTCATAAAATATCTGAGAGTGCAATAGCCATTAGCTAGTTGTAGGAGTTAAACTGTGCTATTGTCTTACAGTATTCATTGTATTATGCGTGGAATTTACACATATTACATTAATACACTTTGAGCTAATACGCAATCTCAAAATATTGGGTTGGTCAAAAAGTCCGTTTACTTTTTTTTCATAAAATAACAGACACACTTTTTATTTTCACCAATAACATTATTGATTTGGTTATTTTGAGTATGTCAGCTATCTCCTGCTATTGGCTACTAGTGTATAGAGGCCAGGGGTGCTGCTAAACATCTTCCAATGCATAAAACAGTCCCACAGCAATGAATTATTTGGCCAAAATGTCCAAGAAACTTCACAAACCACTTTTGATATATTTGATCAGTCATAGCACTTTCTCCATACATTGCACAAATCTTTTTTTGCCTTTCAGTAGAGGTTTTACCTGTCTTGAAATAATAAAGCATAATACACTGAAAATGTTGCATATTTTCTTCCATTTTCAATATTAAAATGGCTGTATAAAAATTCACCAATTCTGATAAGTTTTTTAAAAATATACACTGATGCGACCACTATCACAATACAATCTAACAAAAATGTTTCAAATGAATTTAAAGGCAACTGAGCACTACTGGAGCCATTGTATGGAGAAAGCTAAATAAATTTTTTTAGCCAACCCAATAAAAAGTTCATTTTTATGTCATATTTGAACCTATGTTTAAATAGACAAATGAAGAGCACAGGGTCTGAAGTAACACTGCTTGCATTTGAATTTGGACATTGCCTTGTCCTTGGAGCACTCTGAGCCTCAGTCTTATCATCCCTAAAATAGGGATAATAGGAGTATCTACATGATGGCATCATTGTGAGGATCTAAGTAATTCAAGCAAAGTGCCTAGAGTGCTGCCTGGGACATAGCAAGTGCTCAAGAAGTGCTACTTATTAGTAACAACATGTAGATTGCAAGCTCTGTGACTGCAGGGATGACTTCTATTATCTCCATCACTTCATAATTGTAATAGCAGAGATAAGGTGGCTCATGAGATGTATTTTATAAATGGTTTTTGAAGTAGTGAACACACACCTAGGGCCTTCCTAGGAAAGTTATTAAGTAAGGTTTATAAGTTTACCTTTCACCAACTTTTTTTTTCACCACACAACATCTGCTTTTTCAAGGCAATTCAGGCGAATGGATTAACCTTTCAGGATTTTTTACTTTATAAAAGAATCCTCAAGAAGATGAACTCTAGGAAATGGAGCCCTAATAATTGAATTTCACACCTACTTGACAGTTGCGCAGAATAGAGAAAAAGTTGCGATGTTTTTCCTTGGGCCCAGCTCCCCTGCACTTCCTGCCTCAGTAACCCTGCCCGCCACTCACACGGCAGTGTGTGGCAGTGTGGAGCATTATTCCTGGTACTTTCCAGAAAATAACTGTTTATAGTAAAAATAAAATAATTGCTTATTTTAAAAACTTCCTGAAGTATCTCTAAATAAAACTTATTAAACTTAGAGAGAATTATATTGTGAAATTGTGCCCTATGCATTTTACCTCAAATTTTATGATCAATGAAAAGAAAGCAAAAGAAAAGAATTCTTTTCTTAAAGAAAAAAAGCAAACCATGCCTAAGGGTGAGCAGAATTAAAGTTTACACCAGCTATGAGAAAAACATTCTCCTACTTATTACTAGCTATATGTAGCTTATTTCTATTATCGACATCACCTTAGTTAGCAAGTTTACATATTAATGTCAAAGAATTTTATGAGGATCATTTTTTAATAGACCAGGGTCAAATATTTAACATAATAATTTATGTAACATTTATAGTTGATGCAAATCTCTTTAAAAAATAACTTTGAGAAATCCGAGAATTTTAACCTAACAGGTTTACATATTGTTAAAGAAAAATATACTCAACTACTATTACCGAAATAATCCCAATACCATATAAATTGAAAACATAATCATTAACAAGGCTCCTGGTTTTTTTTAAATTTCATGTAAATAACTAACCATGTCTGTGAAAGACTGATTGCAGCTTTTTAAAATGTTTGCTGAATTCATATGTAATTAAGATGAGTTAAATATGCAAATCAAGTCTAATTAGCTTCATTTATTAATGTTAGTTTGCCTTGCCTTTACAAAATTTCTGCTGTGAATTTTTTTCAGCGTGTGGAATTTTTTATTTCATTGTTCTAGGTTGAAGTGCCAAAGAAACAACTGGTTTTTATTGCTTTTTTTTTTTCCAGGTGGAGAAAAACTTTTAAATGGGATCTCGGTGTCATTTAGAAAAAAGGGTTTTAATAAATGCTCCAGGGAGCATAAAAACTCACTAAATTGTTATTATGTACATTTTCAACCATCTTCCTTTCAATTTTATCTAGTTAATTCAATTTCATCGAAGTGGCAACACCACTGAGAATGCGGTTTGATGAAGGCACGCATTTTGTCACGGTACATCCCGCACAACAATTAAGTTGAACACACGCACTGGGTGGAGCAGGCAGCATCACCAAAAAGTCATCCAGAGAAATGCCTTTAACTGACAAAATATCTAAATTCTTGTGGAGTTCATATGGAAAATATTAAGTGAGGCATTTACATGAAACATAGTTATTGGAAACAATGCAAAGGAAATCTAGTGTAAGGGTTGGGGGGAGACACAGCTATTAAAGTTTAGAGTCAATCTTATTGGCTCTTTCCTAATAAGCAAAAAAGAGAAAAAGAAGTCACATTTGAGGGCCAACAGATTTTAAATTTTCAGAAATTTCTTTGTGTTATTTGTCTCACCATTGTACCCCACAATTCAAGTTTCCAAAGTTCACAAAATTGTTTTGCTTTATTATTGATTTTTTTCCTGCTAAGGATTTACTGTTATTTGTAATAAAGAATTTTTCTAGTGGAAAATAGGTGCTTTTATCAAAATTTCTGAGAAGAGATGTCTATATATCTCTATCTACAGTCATAGCCACATCTATATCTATAAAATATATATGTATATATATTAATTGTGGTAAAAACACAAAGAAACACATATGATATTTATCCTTATTGTATTTATCAAGATAAAGCCAGGAGAGAGAAAGCATATCATTGACTCCAAAAAAAAGAATTTAAGAGGAAAAATGTTATATGTATATATCTGCTAACCAGGGAGCTGAACTGGTTAAAAAAAAAACAAGCCAAAACAATCCTAGAGAGAGTAACTATAGGAAGCAGCTACAATCCCTAGGACTAAGGGACCATGAGAAAAGGTCTGCATTACCAAATCTTCAGGGTTTCCTCTCAGACTCTAGGAGGTGGCTGCTTGGCTGGGGTTAGTGTTTCTGAAGGTGGTGCAATGAGGCTAATTCTAGGAGTCTGGGAAAAACTGACAATTGTATTCAGCTGCTGCTGTTATAGGATGGGCCTGATGCTGCTGGGATGAAGAGGCAAGCCACAAGAGCCACAGGAATCCCTCAGGCAGTATACAGGAGGGACCAAGTTCCCACTGGCCTCCCCAGTCTCGCAGCCTTGGCTCCCACCATGGGCAGAGCTCAACACACAGGCAGCTGGCAGACAGAAACGTGGTGTGCAGGCCTCGGCCCCAAGATCAAAAAGCAAACTGAGAAAGGCTGGTTTGGAGCTGAGAGGTAACATGTTAGTAACTGGCATAAGTATAGAGTGTGAATAAGCTAATTACCAAAACTGAAAAAGAAAATCTTTTCAATGGCAAAAGAAACCACAAAGAAGGCAAATGATAAAAATGGTTGTATATAATCTTGGCTATTTCTTAAAAATAAATTCTAAGAATAGAAGTATTATATTAGAAATCATAGATTCCTGGACTTCCGGCCAAGATGGAGGCGTAGCTGGACACACTGTGCCTCCTGTCACAACCAAGATTAAGGACAACAAAAATACAGAACCAAAAAAAAAGAAAACCCAACCAGGACAGAGAGAAAATTGAATTGTGCAGGAGTCCGACAACAATGATTCACCCAGACAGGTAAGAGGGGTGAAGTCCACGGCCGGCGGAGCTGGATCGTGGTGAGATAAGCTGGTGGTGGTCCCAGGTGCATGGTCACTCCAGGCGCACAGGCGGCAGCAACGCCTAACATGAGGAGGCCAAGAGGAGTGCAAAAGGCAGCAGACTGTGGACACACATTTGTGCACAGATAAACCAGGCAAAAACAGGCAGCAAGACAGACTGCACAGCGCAGGACCCCAGCACCAGGAAATGAAGCCTAAAAGCACCCATTGAAAATACTTGTAGGGGCTGAGGTGCTGGGAGGGAGTCCCAGCCTCACAGGAGAGTTCATTGCGGAGACCCACAGGGTCCTGGAGCGTGTGCAGGCCCACTCACACGGAAATCAGCACCAGAGGGGTCCAGTTTGCTTGGGGGAAGCGGTGGAAGTGTCTGAAATCTGGCAGAGAGTGAAGCAAGCACCATTGTTCCCTCTCAGAACCGGCCCCCACATCCAGCATCACAACCCAGCAACTGGGCTGCCCTGCCCAGGTGAACGCCTAAGGCTCCGCCCCTTACTTATGTAACAGCCGGGAGCAGACAAAAACAAACAAACAAAAAAAAAAAAAAAACAGGGATGGCTCAAAAGGGAGAACAGACCGGGGCCCCAGAGCTAATTCATCTGAGCAACCAGGAGGTGGTCAACCTATCAGATGCAGAGCTCATAGCACTGGTAGCCAACCTATCAGAAGCACAGTTCAAAGCTCTGGTGATTAGGAAGCTCACAGAATTGGTTGATTTTGGTTGCAAATTAGAGGAACAAATGGAGGCTACACTAAGTGAAATGAAGAAAAACGCACAGGGAACCAACAGTGATGGGAGGAGAACTGGGACTCAAATCAATGGAGTGGACCAGAAGGAAGAAAGAAACAACCAAACAGAAAAGAATGAAGAAACAAGAATTCAAAAAAATGAGGAGAGGCTTAGGAACCTCCAGGACATCTTTAAACGTCCCAACATCCGAATTATAGGGGTACCAGAAGGGGAAGAGGAAGAGCAACAAGTGGCAAACTTATTTGAACAAATAATAAAGGAGAACTTCCCAATCTGGCAAAGGAAATAGATTTCCAGGAAGTTCAGGAAGCTCAGAGTCCCAAAGAAGGTGGACCCAAGGAGGAACACACCAAGGTGCATCATCATTACATTAGCCAAGATTAAAATGAAGGAGAGAATTCTAGAAGCAGCGAGGGAAAAGGCAGAGTCACCTACAAAGGAGTTCCCATCAGACTGTCAGCTGATTTCTCAAAAGAGACCTTACAGGCAAAAAGGGGTTGGAAAGAAGTATTCCAAGTCATGAAAGACAAGGACCTACATCCAAGATTGCTCTATCCAGTGAAGCTTTCATTTAGAATGGAAGGGAAGATAAAGCGCTTCTCAGATAAGGACAAGTTAAAGGAGTTCATCATCACCAAGCCCTTATTATATGAAATGTTAAAGGGACTTATCTAAGAAAAAGAGGATAAAAAATAGGACAGTAAAAAGACAGAAAACTCACATATATTAACAACTGCATCTAAAGCAAAAGCAAACTAAGCAAACAGCTAGACCAGGAGCAGGAACACAGAAATGGAGATCACATGGAGGGTTAGCAACAGGGGAGTGGGAGGAGGAGAGAGGGGGGAAAAGGGACAGAGAATAAGTAGCATAGATGGTGGGTAGAAAATAGACAGGGGGAGGGCAAGAGTAGTGTGGGAAAAGTAGAAGCTAAAGAACTTATGACACATGGACATGAACTAAAGGGGGGAATGTGGGTGGGAGGGGGTGTGCAGGGTGGAGGGGAATGATGGGGGAGAAATGGGACAACTGTAATAGCATAATCAATAAAATATAATTTAAAAAAAGAAAAAAGAAAAAAGAAATCATAGATTCCTAATTCTTTTCATGCATAATGTCAGAATGCCCTGTTGATCAAACTTATCAATTTGAAGTCCACAGCAAGTTTACTGGCCCAAAGGCCAGTCTTCTACCTCTGTCCCAAATAGATGTTATCATTTTTAAATGGATGTCATTTTACCCAGATTTAATTTATTCATAAGTTCTTATATTGTCAAATACATAATCAAAGTTTAAAAATTTCTAGCAATACTTTTAAAGTCATTTCAGCATCTAGGATTGTACTTATAATGCCAAAGTATGATGATAACGCTGAAAGCAGTAGTCACCTGACCAGTCTTCAGTGATTCATTCTCTGGAGACAATCAATCTGGAGCTCCTTTAGTTGTTTTATTTTGCATAATCTTAGTATTCACCTCCACATTCCGGAATGAAATGTTAAACTGCTATTAACTGATGCATACATATTAGATGCTATGTTTTGATTTCCTATTTATACTGGATAATTATTAAACTCTCTTAAAATAGCATGCCATTTCCCCTCACCACATGCTCCTAATATAGCATTTATAGTTAAATTAATACTTTGTATTTACATTATTAGGATTATGCGCATAGTGGTCATTGCATGATGTATCAAAATTAGGTTTATTTTCTTATTTTTCCCTCCTCCCAGTTAATAGTGGACTCATTTTTTTAGCCATCAAATTTTATTTGTATATATTGCTAATGTCTCCTGTCACTTTCCAACAACCTCTCCAATCTGTTTTCTACATATTAGGAGAGATCTAGCGATCACTTTGGCAAGGTATTGGGGTGGACATAGGAGCACAGAGGTGGCCCTGCCCTGCTCTGCCATAAGGAATTTACAGTTGAAGTGTTTGAGAAGATGGGAATAGAAAGGATATGGGGTGTGTTAACATATCTCCTACTAAGAAGCAATATTGTTATTCTATAATATTGTTTATTTGACATTGCAAATTTTAATTTTTCTTTTTTATTCTGCTATATTGCTTGAAGGCATTTTCTGACCATTCAGTTTGAAACATGAAAACATGACTGATCCTGCTTGCTGATTTTGCTTGTTGGTTGGTTTGTACCCTCCGGTAGAGTAGGAAAGAGACATCAAAACTAGAGGTAAGTTATGATAGTTTTTACACCATCGCTTCTCGTTTAGCATACAAGAGATTGTCATGACTGAACCCCTAGACACTTCGAACTAGGAAGGTTAATGAAACAAAAAAATATGACCTCTTAAATTATGTTGAAAGTAACTACCCTAACTAACACACATTTACTTTGCATAAAGCAATGGGTTGAAATGGACGAAGATGTAAAACGGTAACCCAGTGTCTCACTCTGAAAAGTTTACATTCTATGGCAATGGATGGGGGAATGGCTGAATCAGTTACATCTTTAAGTCACATTAAAAAAAGGTAGAATGTGTCATAAAAGCAAAAAAATACCATCGTATGTTTAGAATAATTTAAAACTTTGACCTCGGAAGAAGGTGCATTTTAAGATAAATTTTTAAGGATGGACAGAATTTCAAAGGCAGAGGTGTAAAAGGAACAGAAAAACGAAGGCATAGGGAGAGGCAGCTTCTGCTGTGTATAGATGTCAGGTAACAGGGCTGCTAGGCTGTGACACTGAACACATCCACTTCACCCCAGCAGATAATTAATTGGAGAGGTCATTGAGGGGAGTTTTAAATGTTGGGATGAGAAAATTGCTTTCAATGGATGGTAGTGGGATTTCCTAAAAAAATCTATGGTTGTGTAAATGATGTGCTTAGAATTGTTCTCTTTGACGATGGCATCAAGTCCCATTTTATAGGAGAAGTAGACACTGGAGGCAGGGATCAGGAGTCTGGACACCAGGGGATGTGCACCGAGCTCCTGCCCTGGGGTGGGGCAGCGGGAGAGAAACAGTAGGGAAAGATCTAAAGAGCAATGTAAAGAGCACAGTTGCAGATTTAACAAACGAATGGATGCTTGGGAACCTGGAGAAGTAAAAGCAAAGGTGACGATTTTCCTCACTCCTCCTAGTTGAAGGACAATTGCCCGAAAAACAAATGGGGTCGCAGGTTCGGTAGACCACCGTATGCAGACCTTCGCAATAACTCTTCAAACTTACTCCCCTTTATCTTCTCCTTTTAAAAAAATCCCATACTCCAGTCCAACCAAATTACATATGGCTTTACACATCATTGACTTTATAAATGCTGCCCTAGTATCCTCTTGGAAATGTCTTTACTTTTTAATGCCTAGTTTTTATTAGGCTCAACTGAACTACCCACCTCATGTGAAGCATTCCTTCTGACTCCCCCACACGATATGAATAGTGACTCTGTGTTAAGACAAACTGTTAGTGGTACCTCTACAATAGCCCCAATCACATACTTTGTTTACTTCTCAGTCTTTTCCCCCAAAACAGCATAAAATCACTGAGGAGAGATATCGCTTTATTCTCCTTTTAATCTTCAGGTCATAGATATAGTCCTTGGCAAGGAGCAGGTTTACAGTGAATAACGGAGAAATGAATAAATAAAATGTATAAAATGACATTGACATTTTGAACCTGACTCATTAGCAAATAAAGTTGTAATTTATTGAAGTGAGCAGTAACTGGGAGAAATTGGGATAAAATCCTATTGAGTTTAGGCCCAAGTAAATAAGTGTACACATGAATATGAAACGCGGGCAGTGACAGCCACTTTATATTCTTACCTACATGAGGCGCTGAAGCCCAGGATTTGCATGGATTGGAAAAAGGGAAAGAGAGGGGAGAGACAATGTAAGAACTGAACACAAGTTTTCAAAATGACGCTTATTATTTTATTAATGAATCACAAATGAGACATTTCTATTAATTTAAGGGGGGAATGTGAAGTATGAAAAAGAAATTAAAGAGTGGCATCAGCAAATTTGGTGATTCTTTCAAGAATTGTGTGCTGAAGGAAAACAAAAAGTCATTTCCAGGGGTGGCAGGGTTGAGGACTTCGCTTTCAGCTACATTGTTGGCTGTGCCCATGTTGGCAGGCAGAGAAATTATTTGGAGGAAGGGGAAGTTAAAGATATAAACCAATGGAAGGCTATTATGCAATGTTTCAGAGAGGGCAGATTTTGGGATCGTTGAGAAGCACAAAGGAATAAAAGATGGATTGAAAAAAAGTTAAAGTGAAGACGAAGAGAGGGAAGTCTGGGACAGCTGTACGGTCTCAAACCTGTATGCTGAGTTTATTCACTGAAAATTGGGAGGGCATGGGTTTAGTATTAGAGCTTCAGTAGGAAAGATAGCAATGGCTATAGGAAAAGAGTTAAACAGGAAGCATACAAAAGGAACTAAAAAATAATGTTCCATCACACCTGGCAGAATGACTATCATCGATAAATCCGCAAACAGCAAGTGCTGGTGAGGATGTGGAGATACGGGAACCCTCATGCACTATTGGTGGGAATGCAGACTGGTGCAGCCCCTGTGGCAAGCAGTAAAGAGTTTCCTTAAAAAATTAAAAATGGGACTGCCTTATGACCTAGCAATTTCATGTCTGAGTTATATTTGAAAAACAAACCAAAACACTAAGTCAAAAAATATATGCACTCCTATGTTCACTGCAGCATTATTTATAATAGACAACATATCCAGCAACCCAAGTGTCCATTTAATAGCTGAGTGGATAAAAAAGTGGTGGTACATTTATACAATGGAATACTACTTGGTCATAAAAAAGAAGGACATCTGATCATTTGTGACAGCATAGATGGGCCTATGGGGTATTATGCTCAGTGAAGTAAGTCAGCCAGAGAATAGCAAATGCCATATAATTTCACTTATACAAGGAATCTAAAGAACAAAATGAATGCATAAACAAAATTGAAACAGACTCACAGACACAGAGAACAGACTTATATGAGGAATCTAAAGAACAAAATAAATGCATAAACAAAATGAAACAGACTCACAGACACTGAGAACAGACTGGAGGTTGCCAGATGGGAGGGGGGCTAGGGGACTGGCTAAAGTAGGTGAAGAGATTGAGAAGTACAAGCTGGTAGTTACAGAATAGTCACAGGGATGTAAAGTACAACATAGGGAATATAGTCAATAATACTGTAATTAGCATGTATGGTGTCAGGTGGGTACTGGAAATATCAGGGGGAATACTTTGTAAAGGACATGATTACCTAACTACAATGCTTTATACCTGAAACTAATACAAAATAATATTGAATATAAACTGTAATTTAAAATAGTTTTAAAAAATAATGTACCAATGAGTTCTGGCTGAAGTTAGAAGGAATTACAGTGGATCCAGTAAGTATGATTTTGTGCATTTCTCTAAGTAAGCAGCATCAAGAGGGTTTAAGGAACACAAATCCTCTTGAGTTCCCAAATCAGCTCCTCAACACGAGGAGAACAAAAGGGATTTAATTAGCTGAGTCTGTTTATAGGGATCTGAACACAAGATTTGTTACTGTTATAGCTGAATTAAAGAATATAGGTTGGAAACCCATATCTAGGTATTTCCTCCACTGAATCAAACTTACTCAGATAGTCATAGGAAGGAGCTGCAAAACTAAACGCTTGCTAGAGAAGGAAAAAATTGCATCCTCAAGTCAATAGAGGGATGCATAGACTGAGTTATACATGCATAGGTTCTTTGTCCATGTTTACCAGAGATGCCTATGAACCATATCTTCCTTGGGGGCGTGTCTATGAAGGACTCTAGAGGAAAGAACTCAAGTATTCTTCCAATGCATTCCTCCTAGGGCACGGAAGTTCCCTCCCTTCTCTGGAAAGGTATCTCTTCCCAATAGTTGGTAGCACTACTAAAGTGGCTGGCCACATTCCTGGTTGTGTAGACTCGAAAGTAAAGTCATCGGGTAGGATAAATTGGAACAAGTCAAGGATCATATAGGGTCACAACATGAATTTTAAGTTTATTCACCAGAAGTTAAAAAGGTTAAGAAAAAGGTTGCAATTAGGTCCATGTAAGAGTTTTGAGGCTAGGCTGATAGACGGTAGAGTTATTTTAAGTTATGATGAGTTGTAGGGCATGTCTGAGTGATGGGGTGGGTGAAACGAAGTGACAATGCTCAGAATTGGAACTGAGGAACTGCGAGGCTAGGAAGTGAGAAAGAACTTCATCATAGATGCTGAACCTGCTGAGCCAGTGCTTTTCAACTGTGGATGAACAGTTGAATATACCTGGGAAGCAAATTTAAGAAATATAATGCTTGGGCACTCTTCAATTAAATTAGAATCTCTGGGGAAAAGCTGTTAGAGACTCAGGTTTCTAAAGCTTCTCAGTTGATTTTAATATGAAATCAGGGCTGAGAACCATTATAACAGACAATAAAGACAGGAAGAACATGATAAATCAGGTATTGAAGGCGGTGATGAATGTGGGGTGGTGTCCTAAAGGCAGATGGCAGGACAAGAAAGAGCAAAGGGCGTAAGGAAGAGACAAGGGCAAAAGCAGATACGGAAGTAGGAGAGATGACCGAGTGGTGACAGTGGGCAACAGCCCGAAAACGGAAGAACTGAAGTAGTGGGAAGAGTCACCCTTTCAGATTCCCCAAAGTTAGGGGGACATGGAGAAGGGAAAAAGTAGTGGAGAAGGACATAAAAGGTCTGGTATCTTCAGGGTGCAGACACGTTTCTTTCATAAAAGATTGATGAAGAGAAATTTATATGTAGGAAAAAAAGGTCAACTGGACCTCTTAGATAAGGAGATGGTTATATTGTTACAAGTAACCTCCGGGAGAGAAAAGGAAGAACTGAATAAATTCAAGTAGCAAGAGCCAAAACTGCAGGGCAAGTGGAAAGTTTTACCAGTCCAGTTGCAGGACACTTCAGGGTTGTCATAGTCAAGAGCAAGGGACAAGAAGAGCAGGGAGGAATGAGAAGGACCAGCACCAGAAGTAAATGATGGAGCCCGGATTGTGAAGCTAAGGGTGAAGGACAAATAAACAGGGCCCAGAGCTTGAGAAACCCGATGCGGAGCCAGAGGGAAATGGTCAGAAGAGCATTCCCATGGTGGCACAGCTTCCCTGATCTCCAGTCTTTGCAGGCTGAGGCGGTCACACTTGCCCGTCCTCATAACGCTGCTCTCAGACTGATGAGAAACTAAACTAGTAGGGGAGAAAATTCACCCAAATGTTTGAGATGTGAAGTGAATTTGAGAGGTAGGCTGAGAGTCCCGTAGGTACTGCGGAGAGAAGGTGAATTATTTACTCAGCATTGCCACTAACAGAGGACCACAAACTAGGTGTCATCAACCCCCAGAAATTTTCTCTCTCACGCTCCTGGGGTCCAGAAGTCTGAAATCAAGGTGTCAGCAGCGCTGCTGGTCTTCTACGGCTTTGAGGGAGAATCCGTTTTATGTCACACTCTTAGCTTATGATGATGGCTGACAATCACTGACAGTACTTGGTTTTGTTACCATCAGTATTTAGCTAATTACTAATAAAAGAAAGGGGAACAATGGGACTTAGACAATGAGCTTAATAAAGTGGGAGCAGGAGCCTGCTTGCTTAGTGAGGAAGCTACAGCATCACACCCCAGGGGATTACAGCATTGCTCCAAAGGGATTAGCACTCCCCCCTTTTCCCCTCTCTCACCAGATTGTTGGAGTTGGGGAGAGGCACGGGACAGAGGGGTGGTGAGCCACTTGACCAAAGAGGCCTGTCTGTTGACTGAGGAGATGAGCCTATCCAAAGCTCATGAAAGCTTGGGAAGTTGATTGGTACTTTTGAAAAAGCTTTTGGTCTTTTCCCAACTCAAGCTAATATGATCCCAGGGAAACAAAGAAGCATATTCTCTCTCTCTTTCTCTCGCTCTCTCTCTGGTGACTCACACTCTCACTGTGCACTTGCATGTCCTCTCTCCATACCCATGTGGTCCTAGCAACTGCACGGTTCATGGCCGCGCAGACTCCACACACAAGCTCTGAGAGGGAGTCTGAATACCCCAGCACAGCAATGCACTGCAGCTGGAAACACACTAAGTGAGTTGGATGACAGACTGGACTGGACTTTAATATGGAGCAGAAACTCTGGGCAGTGGCCTTTATTTTG
The DNA here is from genome assembly GCA_004027475.1 of Anoura caudifer. Classification (NCBI taxonomy): domain Eukaryota; kingdom Metazoa; phylum Chordata; class Mammalia; order Chiroptera; family Phyllostomidae; genus Anoura; species Anoura caudifer. The sequence goes on along the minus strand of PVKU01010554.1, from coordinate 14,613 downwards.
GCCCTACTAAAGACAAGATTGGACCTTTTCCATGCTGAGACATACGGAGATGGAATATTGGAAAGTCAGGAAAGGAACCCCCTAAATTTTACATTTCTAATGAAGTTTACCACAAAACCCCATTCTCCCTTGTGGGTCTCAGGAAATTCATTTCCTCATGGCACCACAAGGACTCCGCGTCCACTGATACCAGTTTGTAGATGCAGCTTTCCAATCCCATCCTCCATCTTCACATGGAATTCTCCCTCTGTGTCTCAGTCTCGTCTTCTTATAAAGGCACCAGTCATATTGAATGAGGGCCACCCTACTCCTAGATGGCCTCATCTTAACTAATCACATCTGCAAGGACTATTATCCAGGGTCATTCACAAGTACTGGGGGTTAGGACCTGAACATATCCTTCTGGGGGACACAATTCCACAAACAGAGGGTTTGTTAGGTAAAATTTAGTTGAGGAAAGGATTTAAAGCACAATGTCACCTGGAGTCTTGGTGTGCTCCTGCTTCTGGAAGGACCCTAGTTTAGAAGACATCTGTTTAATTGTGTTTTTCAGTGAGGGGATTGATAAAGGACACAGTTAATTACCCAAAATAGATAGATAGATACATACATACATACATAAATACATAGATACATACATAGATAGATAGATGATAGATAGATGGATAGATAGATATAGATATTCTCATATTATTTAATTTTTATGTACATAAATATACATTCCCATTTATTTTGTTACTTTATAGCCTTGCATTTGAAAGCATCTAAGAGGTGATTTCCTTATATAGTAGTTCTCAAAGTGTGCTCCACAGACCAGATGCAGCAGCATTGCCTGGAAATTTATTTGAAACCTCCAGACTCATTGTGTTACAACTCCTGGGAGCATAGCCAATCATGTGTGGTTTTCCAAGCCTTCTGAGGAGAGTCTGGTTCTAGAACCGGGTGATTCTGCTTAGAGAAACCTGCCTGTAATTAGGGAACGTTGCTGTTTGGTGAGGGTTGCATGAGTTTTAGCTGCAGCATCTTGGCCTGAAGAACTTGTGTCCTGCAGAGTTTGATTAATAAATAGGATCAGCAAAATAATGGTACTCTGTCATTCATAAATATTTTCAATCTTTTATGTGGTTAGCATCCTTTTAAAGGTCACGTTAGTTCTACAGAAGTTACTTTAGAAAGCTCTGGGGCTAGGATCTCTTGCTAAAGTCTGCTGGTGGTTTTAATGCTCCAAGTCTTCAGATAATTCTGCTGCCAATAAATCCCTGGCCCCACTTTTGTTTACCAGGTGCCAGGTGCCCTACCCGTGTCATATATTAGGTGATGTATTTGACTTGTTACGAAACAAACTTGTCATAGAAATAGATTATCAGCCTTTTAGGAACGAAAAAGCAGAGACACCAAGAGGTTAAGTAAATTGCCCACATTTACACAGCAAGGAGTGACAAAAAAATAGATTTCAAATCCAATTTGACTGCCTGCAAAGCCCATCTTCCTGCAACTACACTACTTTGCTTCAATTTAGAGACCTAAATAACTGCTTGAACTAAGAATTAGTTTGCTTTTCTAAACGCTCTTTTCTATTCCAAAACAAAACGAAAGTTCAGACTCTCTGGTTGGGGCTGAAGCAGCACCCTCCCTCTGGTTTCCAGCTCCTGGATGCTTCGGTCTGAAGTATGGGTGCTGAAAGAGCGCAGTTAAGAAAATAGGCAACACGAGCCTGTGATTTACCTGAGACCCCATATTGTCTTTCATCTTGTTGGCAGGAAACTTCATAGCTATTTTTCCCGTTTGCCCGAAGCATTCCCTTTCAACAGGGATTGCCAGATTCTAGGTATTGCTTGAATTTTATTTAATATTTAAACACAATGATTAAGTTTTTTTTGCATTAAGGCTTTCTCTGAGATTCTTTTCAACATGTTCATTTAAGCATTGCTTTAAGAGAACATTATGACCACAGTGAAACTCAGCATTTTTAATGCCATGAATACAGACCATAAGAAATTATTTAAACAAAATGATTTCCCTACCAGATTGCGAGGTGATTGTTGCCAAGGGCAGTGATATATAATTTGGTTAATATTTATGCCCATCTATGGCGCTCTGCATCCCACATGCGGCATACAATTCACTGAGCACAGTAAAGGGAAAGGAACAAAGGTAGTAGTGCCTGCTGATGTTGAGGTGACATGTGAAGAAAAGTTAGGTAGTGATTTATTTATTTTTCCCAGTGGTTGAAAGGTCTAATTTTGAAGTATATCCATGTTTTATTATTTAATATTGCTTTCTCTCGAATGTCTACCTTGATTCTTGACAATGCTTAGATCTGTCTTAGTGTCTGTAAGAAACACTAGAAGGGCAAAGATTGGAGGGGCGCCGCAACCTCTAAACCCCGATGCCACAGGTCACACAAAGATCGATGGTCAAGCCCTGACCCCGTTTCTCACCGGTTGCTGCTGCTTTCCTGTGGTACAAACAGCAAACACACTGCGTCCTCTGGCCCTACCTCTGCAGACTGAACTGACTCAGTGATTGTACGGTTTCTGGAAATCCAAAAGGTAAGCTTTGCAAAAAAAAAAAAAATATATATATATATATATTTGATATGGGCATACAATACATCTGAAATTAATTATGTATACATCAAAAGTACATTGCAGTCAGGGCACATGCCTGGGTTGCAGGCCGAGAGGCTACCACACATTGATATTTCTCTCCCTCTCTCCTTCCCTTCCCCTCTAAAGATAAATAAATAAAATCTTTTGAAAAAAGTACATTGAAAATAATTACATTTTTAATGTTATAGAGAAATATCCTTATATATGTCATTACCTCAATCTACAAAAATATCAGTTACAATACACTTCCTAATTACAATAATTTTTTCACAGAATTGTACCATATTTCAAGTACCACTTCTGTTGATCAGATTTGTTTAACTGTTTAAAAAGGGGAAAAGGGAAACTGGAAGCATTTACAATGATCAGCCCTATAGGGGAGACGTAACAGGGTAATCTTCGATGAGGACACTTTCATACTCTGTCAGACACCTTAAGGGGTGTCTGACTTCATGGCAGCGGTTCTTTCTCCTCTGGGAACAAGCTGCCTGTACACACTAAGCCACAGAATCGCATGTGTGGGTCCCTAGCAGACCTGTTGGGAGTACTTTGCCTTTCTTCCCCACGGAGATGGAGTTGTTGGGGTTACTGGAGCACATCTAAGCAATAAGCTGCCTCTCAGTCTGAGTTCCCTAGAAACCGAAGCCTGAAGCAAGGATTAATGCGGTCATGCTTTATTCGGAAGGCAGCTAAGGTGAGAAAGAGAAGTGAGGCAGGGACGGGCAGAAATTAGGCATTTACTGCATGGGTGACTACAAGAAAGCAAACAGCAGGCTGCTCAGTAGTTGTACCCTTTGGCATTCAGGATTTCTGTGACTGGGATACAGGCAAAACTAGGACTCCGAATAATTCACGGGATGGAAGGAGTGGGATGCAGCTCAAGTTTGCTTCTTGGAAATCAAAGCGGCCTCCACTTCAGGGGAGCATCATCTGTGTACTTTGGGAGCTGTCCCACAGGCTGGATTCCACGCCCTCCAGCACGGGTTTTTCATTGAAGACTGAAAATGCTCAGCGGAGCCAGACTTCTTGGCACGTGGCTAGTCCCCTTGCCTGCATGGGGCGGCCAGGAAGAGGGGAGAGCTCCGCTCTGCCAAGACAAGGGATTAAATGGCTCTGGCACAGGAGTGCTGTGTGGCTGGGATGATCAGGGAGACTGCATAAGATTTATATCTGAAATAATACTATTTTTACAAATTTCACAACAAGGACTTAAATTCTACCTCCATGTTAAATTGGCTTCTTGGATGGGTGACAGATAAAATCCAGAATCTGTGGTGTATCCCTATTCAACACATGTTAAGAGGAAAAAATAAAGTCTGTATGTAGAAGAATAAATCAGACATTAAGAAGGATGGGTGAAAAAAATGTGACGGGATTAGGAAGAACAGATTGGTGGTTACGGAATAGTCACAGGGACATCAAGAACAGCACAGGGGCTCCAGTCAATAGTACTGTGGTAACTATGTATGGAGCCAGGTGGGTACCAGAAATGTCAGGGGGATGCTTTATAAAGGATACGATTGCCTAACCACTGCACTGTGTACCTGAAACTAATACAAAATTATATGAAATGTAAATGGTACTTGAAAGTTAACTTTAATAAAAAGGAAGAGGCAGAGAAGAGTGAGGGAGTGCACGCTCACGATCCCTGAAAGCTGCTTATTCTAGTTCCTGACAAAGTACAGTGCTCTTCTTGCCTTTAGGTGCCCAGGCTATAGATACCAGAGACTTTTATGCCATGTTATTTTTATTACACAATTTTCCTCTACTTGTTCAAATTTGTTTTTGTTTCTGTGCATGTGGAACCAAATGGTAGAGATGGGAAATCCATACGATCAGATTATAAGGCCCAGAAGAACTCTCGTCTTGGCCTCCCTTAAATGCTCACAACACACCCTCATCCTGGGGGCCTTGGCTCAGGCCCATAACTTCCTTCACCATGTAGGTGTGATAGCTCTTTATCTTACATTTGCAGCCCAGAGCTCTCCAAATTCAACTTGCTATTGATTACAGTACAGTTACATGGTGCCATTACACTGACTACATCGCACACTGAATTCACTACCTTCCAGCACATCCCTCTCTAACTCATGAGCTGACCCCTCCCTGCTCACTTACTTAAGTTTGTGACTCACTTAAGTTTGCCCCACCAACAGCAAACTATTAATTTATATGCCATCGTGGTTAAATTCCCACAGTGACAGTCCAAGGCATGTGCTATTGCAAAAACTGGAAGCCTAGTAACTTGCTAACATATCTTAAAAGTGACACACTCAGTGTTTAAACCCTTGTTTGCCAGAATCTGAAGCCTTTGATCTTTTTTTATAGCATGCTCTCTTTCCCAACACACACACACACACACACACACACACACACACACACACATAGAACTACGAAGGGTTAAAAGTAATTGAGATATCCTAATTTGTACTTTAGGCTAATTTCTTAATTGCAATTAACTTTAGGCATGTCCTTATTTTAGTGATAGATTTTAATTTACAGCAAATTCTCATATATCAGTATGTTGCTGGTATTTTTGGATATATATTAGTATAAAATACTTAATCCCCAGGTAACTTATTTCTGTTAACCAATAAGCTGTATATATAATTTTTCAAGAACAGGTGTTGTGTCTTCAATTAGTGCAGGCTAATTTTAACATTAAACACATTTTAAACAAAATGATAAATATGCCTTAAGAGCATGTAAGACATTCTACATTCAAATATTAATATGATTCTCAGATTATTCATACCACTCTTTTCCATTCAGTTAAGACTGAATGTATATGTTTTTGTGAGACTCTGTTTTTAAACATATACTCTCCTATATAAAGTATATATTTAATATATAAACTATAGGGCATACTTAACTTATTTTAATAAGTTTTGATTCCATATAAGGAAATACAACAGAAAAATCTTCTTTGACTAATCAGTTGCAATCAAGGCACTAATCTGTACTTGAGAAAATGAACAATTACTTTTGAAAAGTCTTGACTCAAGCACAGATCTTGAATTTACAATGTGTTTTCTTACCGCAGACATCAGAATGCATTTTTCCTTAAGCACAACATATAAAGAAATAAAGAGTTATGATCATGTATATTGAGATAAAATAAATCAGTTTCACTTAGTTATCATATGTTTGTATTTTCTTGTTTTGGACTTCGTGAGTGGGGATGCATTTGAATTTTGCTTCTGTCTTAAGGATGTATGTTTTATTTTTCCATTGAGGATGTGCAGTTCCTGCACACAAATATTTCTATTTTATTTTGTAAGAAAACATTTTTATTGCAGTATAAAACACACATACATAAAAGTACTGAATTATAAGTGTTTAAATTGGTGAGTTTATGCCAAGTGAAAACATGTAGATCAAGCTATGGATTATTTCTGGCACCCGAAGCCTTTTGCTTGCCCCTCCCCACAATGTCACTACGATTTTGATTTTTTATCAATACAAACTGGCATGTTTATTTTTTTGGTTTTAAATTTGTGTATAGCAGTATTTCATTATTTTTCAAGGTTTTATGGTATTCCAGTGTATGAAGCTACTCCATTTATTTATAGATTCTACTGTGCATAGACAATAGAAGTTTTTTCAGGTAATGGCTAAAACAAATAATCTTCTATGAATACTTTTGCCACTTAGTCTACATTCTCACCAACAGTTGTTATTTTCTATCTTTTTAGTTTTAGGCATTGCAGAGGTTGTACAGTGGTACATACCTCATTGTGCTTTTCATTTTCATTTCCTCATGACTAAAGATGTTAAATACCTTTAAACATATATTTATAAATATCTTCTTTTGTAAATGTCCTCTTTAAATTGGAAATCATCTTCTTATGATCTATAGTACTTTATTTTTTTGTATGTTAGTTTTTTTTTTTTTCCTGTTCAGATATTCTCTCATACTCTGGATGTCTTGTCTTCATAGTGGTGAGTTTAAAGAACAGAATTTCTTGATTCTTATAATATCCAATTTATCAATCTTTTCTTTTAGTAGTGATATATTTTGTGGTCTGTTTAGTAAATCCTCACCCAGCAAAAAGTCAAAGATGATTAGAATATCCTTTTGTTTAAATCTGGAAAATGTATTGCCTTACATTTTTTATTTCAGGTCCATAATTTGCCTGGAATTAATTTCCACATATTGTATAAGTTTGGAGTAATAATTCATTATTTTCTATGCAGATATAAAATTGGCCCTGAACCTCTTATAAAAACACCCTTTCTCCCACTGTATTTCAATGTCAGTTATTTTCCCAGTTTATTAAGATATATCAACAAACAAAAGTGCATATATTTACATTGTGCAGTGTGGTGATTTGATATGCATGTACACTGTGAAATGATTATCACAGATAAGCTAATTAACACATCCATCAGCTCACGGTTACTTCTTTTTAGTGATAATACTACGATCCAATCTCTTAACAAATTTCCAGTATAAACACAGTGCTGCTAACTATAGTTACCATGCTCCACATTAGACCCCCAAATTATTCATCATATAACTGAGAGTTTGTGCCCTTTGACCCTTTGAATTTCCATATGAATTTTAGAATCAGCTTCTCTTTCCATAAGGGAAACTGATGAATTTATTTTATTGCTATTTCACTGAATTTATAAATCAGTTTGGGAAGAATTGACATCTTTATGATACTGAGTTAGTTCTTCCAATGCATATACATGGCATGTTCCTACCTATATTTAGTTGTTTTAAAATGTCTTCAATATATTGTAGTTTGGTGTATAGGACATTTATATCCTTCATTAAACTAGTTGTTAGGTACTTCGGTGTATTTTAATGCTACTTTAAGTTTAAAGTAGCATTAAATTTAGTGACTGCTTACTTTAAATTTAATTTTAAAATAATTTGTTGCAAGTTTGTAGACTAATATTTACCTTTGCATATTGACCTTATATATTCAGGAACTTTTATAAAATGTATAAAAGGGACAATAATTATCATTATAATTTTTAACTTTGTGATAAAAATAAGAATGGTCAAATATTTGTGTATGATCATATTTACATATATGCTGAAAGGTTGCATATATATGACTATATTAGAAACATAAATATTAAAATGCTATAGGAATTAAATCCAAATTTATTGATTACTGAAAACTGGTTTTCCTCTCTCTTATTGTTGAAATGCATTATGTTTGAATTTTAAAAAAATTAAAAAGAATCCTTGCTTTCCTAATTAAAATACTTACAAAAAACTGTTTCTGAGCATGATGATTTTTACAAAATGATCTTGGATTCCATTTTTAAATACCTTAAATGTCTATCTTCAAATGCTTTTATTTCAGTCACCGATTGCTATCAAACACCCACTTTTCTATCTTCAGTTACCAATGTAATTAAATTAAGGCAATTTTGCTGAACAGCAGATTTCACTAAACAGATTCCCTCGTCTCTCTTTAATGTCCACCTTACATGGCTTGTAACTGAAGGAACAAATCCTAACGAAGAATATTCTGAGGCAGATTTGCACGGGAGCAGACTGGGACAGCTGGGGCGCGTCTGTGGGGACATGGGATATGGTTCACAAGGACGTACTTTCCAGTAGTTTTTGTTAATAGAATTCGAGACTTTGAGACAATGGAACATTATTTCTGATCTTCTAAAAGATCAGAAATAGCCAACAACTTTCTTCATATCCTTCATTAGATATTTCCATTGTCTTTTTACAGAAGATGAGAACTTTTGCTCTTCACTTAGTTACAATTATCTGTGAGTCAAGTACTCCAAGGGACATTTACTTCTCTCATAGAAAAGATGCCCATTTTGCACTTACCAACTAGAAATCTGGAAATGTTAAAAGTAATGTATTTCTGTTTAGAAAAGTACAGTAGGGATAAAAAGTAGCATGTTGCTCATACTACTTTTCTGAAAATGCAATTTGTAACTGTGGTTAAGAATTTGTTCCTCAAAAACTTTTTCACACAATCATAGGATAAATTGACTGTCAAACCAAACAGAAAAAGAAAATCTCACTAACTTTTAAAACCTACTCTAAAGGATTGTAATGTTAATTATAATTTCTCTTTGAGTTAACGAGTTGAATTTTAATGAAATGACAGTGTTCTTGCCTTAAAATATAGGGTATAAATAACAGAATGTGATGTGCAAAAGCAGCCATTGGGTCCTCCATCTTACATATAAAAAGGGGAACTGACAATGAGGGAGAGGTACAATTCACTTACAAAAATCTTAGGTAATTTTTACAACCCAGATTGGCAATTAAAGGGAAATAGAACAATTGACTGGCAGCTCCATCTCTTGTGTAATAAGTGCAGTAAACATGGAGACACCTATTAACATCTGCCTACTTCCTGGTGGTGTTTCATTTGAATGTTACAGAAAAATCAATGTCTTTGCTTTCCATGGTTAGTTATCTAGACATAGGGTTTTCCTTTGGTTGTTCTCATCACATTTCCTTTCTCCCCTGCATCCCCACTGATCATCTACAGCTTCTCCTCTACATTCCTTATATCACTTACTGTACTGATTTATTCTTTATAGCCTTTAATGCCACACCTGGGGCAAGTTCAGCTGTCTGAAGGCTTTGGTCTAACATGGCTACACTCCTATTTAATGTGCTAGTCATAGCCACACTTCTGCAGTGGTGGTTGGAATTTCAAATGCCATCTATCTACTGTCCTGTTCTTGCTTCCAGGCCACAACCATTCAAATGAGGGGGGTTATTAGAGATCTGCCTAGATTTTCTTTACTTTTGTCCTGACATAGAGTTGTGAGCTACCTATCACGATATTCTTTCATGTGTCCCTATATGCACCACACCCAACAGAAATTACTCAGCATTATCTGCTATGTGGATAGGCTCCTTTTCTTGTTTCCAGTACTGGTACAGGCTTTTAGTTTTTCCCTATCTTTATAATTCTTTGGTTATTTCTGCAGATAATGAGTAGGGAAGATAAAAGGGAAGCACCAAATGCCTTCCGTGACTCAGTCATATCCTTAGAACTTTTTCTACACTGTTTTCCAATTTATTTTATAAATCAAGAAGAAAATACTTATAAAATCCTGGGCAATGACAGGTTAAAAATTATAGAATATTCTCAGTTATACTATATATGCAGAAGCCCAAAGAATGTTAGCAGTGTGTTAACAGAATAATACCATAACCAGGTAGGATTTATTTTAGTAAAGCAAGAAGAGTTAAATATTAGAAATCCTATTAATAAAAATCATATCATTATAGTGATATGTTAAAAGAGAGAAACAATACTATCATCTCAACTGATGCTAAAAAGACAACTGAAAAAATAGAATACTTATTGTCTGGTAAATTCTATAGCATTCTGAGAATAAAACATTTCCTAATGTTAACTAAAAATAAATGACTTCAACAGATTAAGAAGCCTAGTAATAAATTCATATATAGTGTATTTTAGTTTACTAGGTTATAAATAAGATATATGTTTATAATATATAAATATGGTACATATTTATAATATATGAATATCTTATATATTACTGTCAAAGCATTAGAACACTAATTTTATTTAATAAATAGTTTTTGGACAAGTAGTTAAGTATTTGGCAAATCATGAATAATAAGTACAGATCTCCATACAATATACCAAATGAATCAGCTTTGTTTTAAAAAACAACAAACCAGAACTACAGAAAAAAATAAGCAAATATTTGTCTGATATTAGTGATAGCTTTCTAAATATAAAAATAAGGGAGAAAAAATTAAGGAAAATATGGATATATTTCATCATACAGAAGAACAAACCATCTATGCATTAAGAATTTAAAAATTAAAAGGCAAATGATAAGCTGAAAAATATTTGTAGAAAGGAAAGAGTGATAGTCTTAACATACAAAGAATTCTTTTAAATCAATTTGAAAAAATTCCAGGAGGGAATTGTGCAAAGGAAAAAACAATTCTTAAAAAATTGCCAAAACATATATAAGAGAAATTAACTGCATTCACAATCCAATATTATTAGGCAATGCTACCAATACAGCTTATTAAACAGAAATTCCCAGTGAGAACATCCTGGCTAAGCTGTAGTTGATACAAAGAACCTAGGCTCTCCCAGGCATTTGCCTGCTGACTGATGTTGGACATTAGAGAGGCACCTATAGTCCTGAGAATTTTAATAAAACCTGAGGGTTTTTTTTTTTTTTTTAGAGAGCCCAAATTCTTCAGCATTTATGAGAATATTCAAATGTTTATAAAATGCTGAAGGGCTTAAAAAAGAACATAGAAGGGGAAACTTTGGGCAATTGAGAGCCAATTTCTCACGTTTCCCTGGTGTACTTCCTCTGTCCCTGGCCCTGGGTCACATGATTTTAGGTTAGTGCTTACATGAGGGTGAAAGGAGAGAATTGGAAGGAGACTGGTGAATTTCTATTTAAATTTGATCTGAATAAACCACTCTTCTGACTCATCTTTGGACTTGGCTTTTGCCTGACTCATAGTTTTGGGTGGGATGTCACACAGCCAATAAAATCCTCAAGGAAGTTGCATGCCGAACATTCCTTGCTTAGTCACAACTATGTGGGAAGGGGTCATGTAAGCAAGACCAGAGATGTTGATTAAAATCCTAGGACTAGAAAGGGTAATCTAACCTTAAGAGGAGCACTGAATGATTCTGTGACGCTTATAACAAAGGCTGCTAGTAATAAAATGGTGTGTCACAAGGAAAATGTAACACTTTCAATGGTCTTAAAGAATTTAATAGCTAAATGATATACTACTATCAAGGATTTTTAATTGCCAGTCTTCTTACAGAGGAAATAATCTCATCGCACAGAAAGTTTGTGGAAGAATGACAATTTATATAGCATCAACAACAAAATTACATGAAATGTAATTTAAACAATGTGGTATATATATACTACTTGGGTATTTAGAAACAAAAGCTTTGTAATTACTTTTCTCCTAAGTGGTACTTCTTTAGGGTATATATTGTGTGACTAAATCCCGATGTAATTTTGACCTTTACTTTCTAGTGCATAAAGTATTATTCTTCTGTAAAGAAATTCATAGTTTAATGGATAAGGTGTCAGGGAGTAAGAAAAATGATATAGAGCAAGAATACCCTGATTCTTGGGCTCTCTGTTATAAATAATGCTCTCATTAAAATTCTGCCTCAGAAGAAAGGCAAGTCCATTAGTCTGGGAGCTAATTTTTACTGGCTCCTTAGATGTATGCATATTAAAAATGCAGCTTTTATAATTGCCAGTCATCAACCACCTAGTCCATGCTGTTCTTGGAGTTTTTAATTATTTACTTCATTTGCATAGACACTCCAATTTATGATGAACCATTTAGTTATCAAGGGATAGTTTAGTAATTTTTCTTTTATATTTTTATTTATTCTTTTTGTATTCCGAGGAAGAGCTCTAAGTCAGACCTTGTGTCATTGTGAGTCTGATTAGGAAATAAAAACTACGGCCACCTCCATGAGCTCTATGTGGAAACCATGGTTACTGATAGAACTTGGACAAATTAGGGTTTTATTAGAACAAATAAAGGCTCTACATCTGGTTAAATATGCTCTTTCTCAGAGTCCAGCATAATGGTTTGTGCGAAAATACCTAAGAGCACAGTGCACACCAATAGTGCTCATTTTCTGTAATTTCCTTGTGGGAGTGGATCTTTTCAGGAAAATAACAAAAATGGCATATTGAGTGACTGAAATATAGTCACATGTTATCCCAATATTTTCATGTTCTCTTATTAAAAATCTGTCATTGTTTCTGCTTTTAATAATATGATTGGAAGACTCCAGAAATTAAGTGACTGACTTTATTGTCAGAGTCTAGAAGCCAATGGTGGTTGTGGGAATAAATTCTAGTTTTGTGCTGTAGGGCATTTTCCGTTACACCACACGGCTTCTATACAGATTGAATGTTCTCTCATTACTTCCGCCCCGTCCCCCAAAATGACAGGTAACCTGTAATTTGAATTCTATTTACAAAAATTACATTATTTTTATAGCCATGCATCATCTTCAACTAAATACTGTCTAGCAACTAGGGAATATTTTATACTCTTTCTCTGTCCCGCGCATAGCTAATGCGGTTTACGCTTGGTGGTAATGATGTAAGAGAATGAGAAAGAAAGCAGGGGGCCCATAAAAGAAACAAAAACACCAGAATGGCACTTAATTAAAACATCTGATAGCATAAAAAGTTATTTCCACGAAGTCCTGGCAAGGTCCATCTTGAAGAGACTCGGTTATATTTGAATCCAAATAGATCTATGACTCATGTTATTATGATAGTACTGTGAAAACCTTGTTTTTTTTTTTTACAGAAATAAATATACACACAGACCTATGTGCACAAAATTCCATTTTCTTATCATTGCCCAAGTTTTGAGTGCATTTTCTAAATTTACCCAATATTATTGTCTTACCTGAATCACCCCGAATTTAGGAAATGTGCACCTTTTTTTTTTCACATGTACAGGTGGCGTCACAGATTCTTTTGTTGGAATACCTGTGGCAGAGCTGCTCTCTCAGATCTAATCAAATCCGCCTTATAGCATTCAATGTTCACAATAAGACCCACTGCTAAAACTTATATTTCTGTTGTGTGCCACCTAATGTTTGAAACAATGTACATATTTTCTAAAAGAGTGGAATATTGAAAGACTTCCTTTTCTCCCCTAAGAAACAACTCAATTATTGAACAAAACCGTCGCTTTGTCTATCATCTGTGTTCTGCTAGTGGCTCTGGCAGCAATGAAAGTGATTGATGTGTAATCACTGGTCTTATTGCTCTTCCTCCCTCTGTACTATCTGGAGGCTTTCTTCACACAAAGCACTGAGAACTTAATGTGAATGGAGCCGAACAGCACCACCTGCAAGTGGGGAATTGATTACCATGCCTTGCTATGCTGCAAGACTTCCGCGCCATTGTGTCCAAAGCTTCTGGTGTAAGATCGGCTGAGACCCCCCAGAGAGCATGGTCGGTGAAGGACAACGCTGCAACAAAGGATGACGGGTCTGGAAATCACAAAAATCATTCCTTCCCAAAGCAGACAAACTTAGTGCCTGGAAATAATTTCTCTGTGAAAACTTGAAATCAAAGAATAATTTTGATTTAGTTTCCTTTCAGCTTTTTCTATTTCTCATTTCCAATAAGACATCCATCTAAATGCACCCAGTTATCAATGCAAGTTTTATCATGTTCCATTTCTACAATATAGAGATTATGTTTTCTCCCCTGCACTATTTTTATTCTAAAAGATTTAATTCTAAAGATTTAAAAAATATTTTATTGTAGGTGTTGAGTTTATTTGATATTTCAGGAAACAACATATATTTTTTTCATTGGATTTTTTTCAGTAAATGCTGCCTTATCATAGGTGCTAAAGGAGAAGCACTTAAGTAATCCATTACACTTGACTACAAAGAGTTCAAGCTCAATAAGGAAATACATGATGAAAAAAAAAAAAAAAAACTACAGGGTCCAACAGAAGTAATGCCTTTGAGTGTGGTTGGAAGGCGCATGAATGTCCCACATGAGATGGACAGCAATTTGAACATGTCACTTAAAATGCCATATGGTGAGCTTGAGTGTGGTACTGTTATGTTACAGAATTACGTGCTTATGATTTTGTAATAAAAGATTTTCATGCAATAAGAAGGGGCGCTATTTATGTGGGACCCAGTATAATAATGATGGGAGTTGATATGCAGCAAATAGAGGTCTGAACAAAGATGGATGGGGATGACCGATTATAAATGGGGAGTGAGAGGGGGAGACTAGGGAAAGCATCAGGAAGAAGATGGCGGTTTTTTTTTTTTAATTAAATTTTATTTTAATTGTTGTTCTTATACAGTCTTCTGTTTTCTACTCCCATCCCGTCCCTCCGCCCCAGCCCTCCCCAGCTCCCTCCCATTTCCACCCCCCCCCCAGCTTTTGTCCATATGTCTTTCATACTTGTTGCTCTAATCCCTTCCCCTTTTCCCTGGATATTCCTATCCCTCTCCTC
>PVKU01010553.1:0-51146 GCA_004027475.1 Anoura caudifer | reverse complement strand
AAACTGAGGCTGGGACATCTCAAAAGCCAGAATTCTTCACTGATCTTTCCTTCGCTGCCCTTTGCAACAATCGTCGCAATTTATTTAACGGTATGTAACTGAGTTCCAGTCGCTGCTTCCTGATTCTCCTCCTGGGCTCTACACAGCTGGGGCCCCACCAGCAGCCGCTCCAAGGGTCTCAGCTTCCCTGCGGTCAAGGAAATGGGCTGAGGTTGTGGGAGTGACCAGAGCAGAGAGGGCAAAGTGGGAACCGAGCACCCAGCCTGGGACCTGGCTCGGGGAGCAGCCGGGAGCTGATGCAAATGGTGCCCATGGAAACCCAGCTGCTCCTGCCCTCTTGTCCCCACCCCCATCTCTGGGGGGGTGACTTCCGTCCCCATCCTGAGTGTCCATGTTACCGGATGCCACAGATTCAGCTGGTGTCGAGGATGCTTCTCGTTCGGGGACTTGGCTCAGGAGAAACAGCAGCCTGTGAGCCCAGTCATCCTCCCTGAAGGGAAGTGAGTATGGATATTGTTGGAATCACCTGGCCTGCCTCCCCCCTTGGGAAGGAAAGGGAGACCCAACAGTGTCAGCCCCCTGTCCCCTGACCCTCCTGAGAACAACCGCTGCTGTTCTTTGGATCCGGGAGGCACCAGAAAGCTGGGAAGCATCGACATGAACGGTCACAGCTTACGTCCCACATTTGGGTCTGCGGAGCCTTCCCATCAGGGCCTGCAGCCCCTCGGACCCCCCAGGGGGCTGGCACCAGCCAGCGATGGTTGGTTTCCAGCAAAAAGAACAGTTTTCGCATCAGAGGTTGTGGCTTGGTCGTGTTCTCCCCACTCCGAGGCTGTCTACTGAACAGGTTGTTTGAGAAGGAGTTTGAGTTCAGGATTATAGACCACACGGCTTCTTTAAAATGTATTTTCACTGGGGTGCTTTATAAACCTAGGGAACTTTTTTTTTTTTTTTTTTTTAGAAAGAGAGGGAGAGAAACATCAATGTGTGGTTGCCTCTCACGTCCCCCCCACCAGGGACATGGCCTGAGATGCAGGCCTGTGCCCTGACTGGGAATTGAACTGGTGACTCTTTGGTTCTCAGGCTGGCACTCAGTCCGCTGAAAGTTGATGTGTCTTTCTGAAAAGCAAGCTAATAGCGTGAGCATCATTTTACATGGTCACCGTGCGCAGCGACGGGAAAAGTGCTGACCCGAGGCGCAGCCTCCCTGGGGAATTGAAGCTCGCTACCAGGGCCGGGCGTCCAGCTGCAGTGCAGACACGCTGCAGGGACGAGCAGCCCCCCCCCCCCTCAAAGGATGGGGGGCCGGGCCGCCAGCGTTAGGGAAGAATCGCAGTGTGAAATGTGTGCAAACCCAGGGATGTGCCCCCAGTGTGAACACGTGTGAACACAGCTCACACGCACCCAGGAAGTGCCGAGTTCAAAAAGTGTTCTCAGAGCTGTAAGTCGAATGTTTGCAGCTTAACATGACTGTCACCGAAGGGGAATGGCCCCAGGGGCTGGGCGGGCTCCCCGCTGCATGGGACGCCTGGGTGGCCCTCTTGTCCCTGGCACCCCAGTGGTCAGATCTTACTGGGGGAAGCACCCCTGTTGTGCTTCTGGTCAGCCGACTCTGTCCAGAGGAGCTCAGGGGAGGACCAGAGGCCGGCGGCCCCTGCTCCTCTGCAGTGGACGCAGTGACCTCAGGCAGGGGCTGCTGAGCCACAGTGGGCTGGGGCACCTGTGCAGCTGAGGCACCTGCGTAGCTAAAGCACCTGAGTGTCTGGGGCACCTGTGCAGCTGGGGCACCTGTAAGCGTAGAAGCTCAAAGGCTGGCAGGGGCAGGACCGCTTCCTGGAGGGAAAGGGGTGCAGGTGCACGTGCTGCAGGCTGTGGGCTGGTGACCCTGGGCCCGCCACCAGGGGTGGGACCCCATGTGTCGGTTTCGGGGAACAAGCATATTTGGCTTTCCGCAGCCGGTCCTAGTTTGGAAGTGGGGGCAAACATCTTAGGGAAGCTGGCAGGTACGGATCGCGTCCTAACCGCCTCGGCCTGGATGTTTGGGGTGACAGTTTGGCTTCCCGTGCTGGTCGCCGGGTGGTGGGCTGTAGCCGGGGGGTGGGCTGTGGGCCGATCCCCGTGTGTGTGTGTACGCAGTACACACCCACGTATGTCCACAGCATGACCTTCTGCAAGCCACAATTCCACCTTGGCCCTCTGCCTTTTCACACATAAAAATCAAGCCCTGGCTGGTGTAGCTCAGTGGATTGAGCGCGGGCCTGTGAACCAAAGGTTCGCGGTTCGATTCCCAGTCAGGGCACATGTCTGTGTTGCAGGCCAATTCCCAGCAGGGGATGCTTGAGAGGCAACCACACATTGATGTTTCTCTCCCTCTCTCCTTCCCTTCCCCTCTAAAGATAAATGAATAAAATCTTTAAAGAAAAGAAAACTTCTGTGCTTAAAAAAAAAAAATCAAGTGTTTAGGGTGCATGGCCCCTGAGGTATTCGCCAGTTCCCAAATTTTATTAAAAATAAAATCCTAGACCGAGCCAGCAAAAAAACAGGAATCTGAATAGACTGCGTAGTAGCAAAGAAATTGAACCACTAATCAAAAAACTCCCAACAAACAAAAAATCCAGGCCCAGACGGCTTCATGGGTGAATTCTATCAAGCAGTTAAGGAAGAATTAATACCTATTCTTCTCAAATTATTCCAAAAACCTGAGGAGGAAGGAGCGCGTCCGAACTCATTCTGAAAGGCCAGCACCCCCCTGATACCCCAACCAAGAACACACACACAAAAAAGAATTACAGGTCGATGTCCCCAGAGAACACGGATGCCAAAATCAACAAAACATTAGCAAAACAGGCCCTGGCTGGGCGGCTCAGTTGGTCAGAGCATTGTCCCAAGACGCCAAGGTTGCGGGTTCAATCCCCAGTCAGAACACATGGAAGAATCAACCAGTGAACACATCCATAGGTGGAGCAACGAATCTGTCTCTTTCTCTCCGCCCACCCCCCACCAACCTCCTGTCTCTCCCTCTCTCTCTAAAAATCAATTTAAAAAAAATTTTAACGCGGGGGAACTGAATCTTCAAGTCTTACCCCGAGATGCCAAGAAATCGTCGCACCTCGCGCCGTGACCGCAAATCACGGAGCTCAGCCGCGAAGCAAACAATTCCGGAAGCTGGGGACTCCAGGGGTGGGTGCTGCTGGGGGTGGGTGCAGAGAGGCTGCTCCTCAGAGGGGCTGGCCTTGGGGAGTGACTGGCTTTTCAGCTGCCTACATGGGTTACTTGGATCGATGATGTTAAAAGGATACATAGTATCCCCCCGCCGGGGAAATGCAACATGGACCACCCCCAGCCTAAAAAGCCAAAGAATCAACTGAGAGAGAAGGTGAGCCCCCCAAGTGGGACACCGAGGGGTCCTGTGGTGGGAGAGAGTCAGCTGCCCAGCCCGGGTCCCCTCCTGGCCCGTCTGCAGCTGCGCGACCTTTCTCCGGAGCCCGGCACAGTCGTGGCAGGGAGTGACTCACCCCCTGCCTGGCACAAGGGTGAGCTTTTCTTCCCCACACGCTCCTGGCCGCCCCGGACAAGCCGTATTGCGGGGAAAGACTAACCCAACGCGCTGGGCTTTGGCGATGTCCAGATAACACGCAGAATGCAAACGTGATACTGTGTATGACCCGTTTGCACACGCTTTCCCTGGCGTGAGCTCGTTAAACACCACCCTGCGCTGCCTCGGGCGCCAGGCACACGGGGCACCGTCCAAACCCCCCCTGCAGCTGAGGTCGGGAGCTGAGGGGCGGGGTCGGTCACCGCCTGCTCCGGGGAGGCCTGGGGGCAGCTAGCGGTGCCTGGTGGCTCGCGGGTGTGGCCAGAATCTGTTCCCACGGTCACAGTCCCTGCGGTACGGTGGCTCACGGGACGTGGCAAATGATGACAGCAGCGAAGGGTCCCAAAAGGGACCATTTGTGCCGCGTGGTTTTCAGTCCAAGGATGAATGGTGAAATATCGGAGCCGGAAATGCTCGTGGAGCCCATTTTATAACGTCCCCTGTTTTGTCACTGGAAAGTCATGTCCTGCAGATGCTGTCAACTGCTCAGGGCGGCCAGTTTCTCAGAGGCCCTCTTTCTTGAGTGTCTACCCCGTACCCAGACCCAGGGAGCCATGGCGACCGGCCCATCCCCAGTGGCGCCTCTCAGAGGCCGAGGTGGACAGTGTTGGGCCCTCACAGCACAGGGAGGGAGGGGCGCTGCACTGGGAATATGCATGGAAGCTGGGCTCAAACTCAGAGCTGAGGGCAGGTGAGTGCTCCAGGAAGGCTTCCTGGAGGCGGCGATGCTTCAATCAAGTCCGGGAGGAGCAGGAACACTTGGGAGAACAAGGAAGGGCCTGAGAAGGGAGGACCAGCCCCTCAGATCCAGGGGACAACCTGCACAAAGAGATACGTAAGTCTGAAGAAGCGGGACGCATTTACTCGACGTAAGGCACCTAGACCACATGACAGAGAGAGAGAGGCAGGGGGTCGGGTCCTGTGGAAGACCGGGGGACATCCTCCGGGAAATGTGGGCACACTGGTGGAGTCCGGGCATGTGGTCCTTGAGTCATGCTAGGTAGGAATCTCTAGGGAGAGCGCCAGGAGCCCTCGGAGGCAGGCCAGCTCGACTCCAAGGTGTGGGAGTCGGAGGATGATGCTTGGTGACCCAGCGATCCAAGGAGGAAGGACGGGGACAGCGGGGCAAAGGGCAGACGTGACCCCCACAGTCTCAGTGGCTCGACTTGGGGGGTGGGTGTGGCTGTGTCCCCCAGGCCTTGGTGCTGCAGTTGCTGCCCCCCCATGACTCCTCCCCCTCCTTCTCTGAGCCCTGAAGCTTCTGAGCTTCTCTGAGCTCCTTCTCATCCAATAGATGGGTCCCAGGGCCCCAGCCCCTCCAGGGCCAGCCGGTGGCATGCCACCTTAGGAACAAAGCCTCAGGTGCGTTGACCACAGAGACAGAGCTCCAGTCAAACCAGAGATAACATCGAGGCCTCAGTGTGTTTCAGCTCCAGGCCCAGAAAACCGGGGAAACTGGCCGAAGGGAGGCCGTGCCCAAGGTCAGGACCAGATGTGGGGATCCACAGCCCCCACCCTGGCGCTGACCCATCCGTGGGGACCATGGCCCTGAGGGCGACCACAGCTCCCTGGGACACCATGCTCCCTGTGCACCCATCCCCCGGAAGCCATGGGGGCCAGGTCTCCGAGCTGAGCTCACCTGTGGCTCGGCAGCCAATGGAACCTTTGAGCCTGGTGACTATCTGTATGTTTCCTTGACGGGCATGGAGAGAGCCTGAAGCAGGGACACCCAGTCGCAGTGAACGGTGACCCCCAAACGTGGTTGCAATACCGGACATTGAAAAAGCGTTTCCCCCACTGCACCGAAATTCTCGTGCCTTCTCCACCTGAACTCTGCCCTTCCCCCGCAGCTGGGTGGGGAGGGTGACGCGGGAGGGGGGTGGTGCACCCAGAGGAGCCCCGTGCTCAGCTGCTTTTCCTACTGGGATTTCCATGAGACCCATGGGCGGGGGGTAGGGGGGAAGGATGCTCCACTGACTTTTTAAGGCGAGGTTCTGTTACAATGCAAATGGGGTCATTCCTCCCTCAGCCTCATCCTGTACTCAGCTTGCGGGGAGGGTGGGGATAAGGTGGGTGGTGTTCAGGGCAGAGTGGGGAGTGGGCTGCGGGAGGGACAGGCACGCGAGGATGGAAAGGAGACCAGTAGGGTGGGGGTGGGGGAGGACCGGGACCATCAGGAGCTTCTGTCGGGGAGGGACTTCTCCTGGGGCCCTGTGCAGGACAAAGTCGAGGACAAGACCCACAGGAGAGGGTCCACACCCGGGGCTCTGCAGCCCGAGCCCCCTGTAGCTCACAGGGGCTGTGGCCACCCGACCGGGAGCAGGAATGTGGGGACAGCGGTAGGAGCAGGGGGGACAAAGGTGGGAGACCTGGACGGGGGTGGGGGATGCCAACCAGTGTGAGAACCACGGACAGGGTGGACGTTGGAAATCAGGGACAGGGTCAGAGATGGAAGGCGGGGCGGGAGGGGGGACAGGGCGGTGACCAGCCGGGGGAGGCAGCCTCTGTGCACCTGGATGGGAGCAGGTGCGGCCCCTGCCATGGTGGGTGCTGGTCTCCGGGGCAACGCGGCAGTGGCCAGGCCCTGGGCTGCCACTCCCTGCAGGGTGCGCGGGACCGACTGGCCACAGGAAGCTGGCTGGAGGAATGGGGTCCACGCTTCTGTGTGCGGTTCTGCTGGCGCTGCTGGTGTGGCCGGCGCCTGCCCGGGACCCTGCGGTGTTCTGCGGAGGTGAGTCCACCAGTGTGTGCAGGTGGGGGCGGGGGTGCAGCATGGACCAGTCCCTCCCTGCGGGGGACAGCCGCTGGACAGGTCAGCCCACCCCAGGGACTCCAACCACGAGCCCCTGGGGTCCGACTCAGCCCTGCCAGCCCAGGCTGGCCCTGCATTCGGAGCTTGAGGGAGCTGCTGGGCGTCGGTAGGGACTGAGCTTCCTCTGTGGCCGGGTCTGGAGTCCGCAGATGTATTGTCACTGTGAGCCTCGCCTTCGGGGTGCTGGCGGTGGGGGTCAGACTGGCACATCTGCCCTTGGGCACTTTGGTGACACCTTGGTGCTCCTGGTGAGCGGGACCCGCACCCCCAGGCTTTCTGGCTGTGAATTTGCCCTTCGAACCATAGAATCCACAGGTGGGTTTGGGTGGTTTAGAGGACAAAGGGCAAAAAGGGCATCCTTTCCGTCTCACTTGGGGACACAGGTGGGATTCACTCAGCTCTGTGCGCACAGGTGACTAGCTCTGGTGCCCCTGTGGCCCTCGGTCTCTGGGGTGGAGACAGGCCAGGCCTCGTCCAGCCCCCCACAACCCCCTGGCAGTTAGAGGCTGCTTCTCTGACTCTCCCTCCTGGCTCTGGGGTGGGGGGAGGGCGAGGGCATGGGCTGTGTAGGGCCAGGGGGCTGGGGACAGGGTGGGGTGGGGAAGGTGGGGCGGGAGCCCACGGGGACCGTGTGAGCTGTGGTGGAGAGGGGACGCGGAGCCAGAGCCCGGAGCGAGAGCCGGCGGGTGGTGTGGAGGAAGTGTGTGTGTCTGTGTGTGGTTTTAAACAGACATGTACTTGGGGCTCTCGAATTTTCTACTTACGGATGAGTTTGAACACAGCAGAGGCGGGGCTTGGCACTCCAGGTGAGTGCAAAGGTCAACCTCTGAGAGGAAGGTGGGGAGTCAGGCCGTCGGCCTCTGGGTTGGGAGTGTGGCTGTGAGGGGGGGACCTGGGCACGGAACCACTGGGCTCAGGGTGGTTCAGAGAGGGGAGGGGGAATATCGATTTATTGTGTTGTTCCACTTACCTATGCATTCGTTGATTGATTTTTTTTTTGTTTGTTTTAAAGATGTTATTTATTTGTTTTAAGGGAGGGAAAGAAACATCAGTGTGTGGTTGCCTCTTGAGCGCCCCCTACTGCAACCAGCTGCAACCCAGGCTTGTGCCCTGACTGGGAATCGAACCGGTGACTGTTTGATTTGCAGGCCAGCCCTCAATCCACTGAGCCACACCAGCCGGGCTCATTGGTTGAGTCTTGCGTGCACCTTGACTGGGAATCGAACCCTCAACTTTGACACATCAGAATGATGCTCTAATCAACTGAGCTGCCTGGCCAGGGCCCTGCGTTCCTTCCATTGGAAGAAAACTCGCTTAGGGACACCTGGGAGGGGCTGTCCCCTTCCACTTGGTTGACTCCATGTCTCTGTCGCACAAAGGGCCTTAAATCAGTGTGTGCATGAGGCTGCTCTGTGCCCTGACAAAAGCCTCTGAATTCTGCCTTAAAAGAACCCGAATTCAGAGAAGGCGCCCCCCCCCAGGGCGAGGTGTAGGAGGGTGCTGCCTGCCCGCCCACCCCTCATTCTAGGAGGGACGCTGGCCATCAAATGCACAGACGTGGCATTCTGCGACATGTTCCCCAACCACCACGGTCTTTTCACTGACAGAGCGGCCTGCCCCGGCCTCGGCGCCCAGCCTGGAGTTCCGGGATGGGTGGCCTTTCCCCGGAGACCCGTCAGTTGGTGAGGCTGTTTCCGGTGGCCCTGGGGAGCAGCCGGGGGGAGCGGTGGCTGGAACCACGGCTGAGTTTGCACCCAGCGAGCGCCGGGGCGGGGGGGGGGGGGGGGGGGGGGGGGGGGGGGAGGTGGGCAGGAGAATGTGTCGTTAAGTGTCTGGAGCTTCGCTTTCGGCCTCGGTGCCCCAGCCTCTGTAGGTCAGGCCCTGCTGCTGGGCTTGAGTAGCCTGGGCTGAAACACCCGGTCACCCAGGATGTGACTACGGGGCACGGTGGTGGCCGCGGCTCTCCCTGGGGCAGCCTGGAGCTGCAGAACCCACAGTCGGCCTGTGCTGGACTCGCCCCTCGAGGAAGGAGCTGCCCCTCCTTACGCAGGGGCCTGCCTTTCTGAGGTTCTGGGGGCCACACCCCCACCCTTCTGCTCACCAGCAGGGCTGAACCCTGTGCACCTCTGGACTCTTCCTTCCCTTCTTCCCGGCTGGGCCCAGGGAGGGACCGAGGCAGCGGAAGTGGATGACGTATCACGGTCTCCACCAGCCTGTCTGTGGGCAAAGGCCCCTTCCTCAAGGCATGGAAGGGCTGCTCCACGCTGCTCAGAACCGCGGAGGAGATCTGAGCCGGGTCCTTGCCTTACTTGTCGCTTACACACAGCAGCTCCCAGGCCCCTCTGCAACCCAGCCCCTCAGTACGGCCGGTCCGGCCCTACGTGACCTGGCGTCACTTAAAAAAATCAGTTGCCTGGTTGCCCAAGGTGGTGTCGCTGGCGATGGGAAGCCCCCAGGCCACAGAAATTGCATCTCATAGCCTCGACCTCCAGGTCTGGCCCCGGGCGGATGGGGTGAGCATAGTGCAGAGGCGAGAACGTTTTGGGTTCCGGGACAGGAAGTGCTCTCCCTGGGAGGGAGCCACAGGCCCCGGAGGACCCCCGGAGCAGGTGTGGACAGGCTCTCACCTGAGGCCGCCCCAGTGGGACCAGGTGGCACTTCCCAGGCTCCACTCTCTCCCTCTCAGAACCCACTGCTGCCTGAGGACCGCACCCCTCCTCTCCCAATCCGGCCATCCGCCCTTCCCGGCCATCACCCCCTCACAGACAGACCCTCTTGGGAAGCTGGCAGAGGTGTGGCTTCTGGGCCCTGTTTGGGCACTCCCAAAACCCAGGCTCCTGGTGGGTGTGCGGGCTGGGCAGTGGGCCTGTCCGTGGAGGGCAGCGCCCCACGGACCCCCTGCCCCCGCTGCCCCCAGCCCTCTCCTCCATCTGACTCCTTTGGAGGCGGGGTAAGACGGGTGACTCCTACTGGGTGCACACAGAAAGGCCTGCCTGCTCTGTCCTCCCGGGGCCACTGGTCCGTGCGCAGACACCCCTACGGCCTCTTCCCTCCGCGCCCGGTCCGCAGACCCGAAGACAGTGCCCCCGTCAGTTCGCCCTCCGGCCTTCCGGTCCTGCCACCGCGCCTGAGCCCCCCCCCACCCCCGGCCGGCTGCTCCGTCTCCACCTTTGTCCACCTGCAGGTCAGCCCTGCCGTCAGTGTGAGGACAACACAGGCTATTGATTTAATGACAACCATCGCCGCTAGGAAGTGACTGAATGTTTTCATTACGCGGAAAACACAGTCACAAGCTCCATCGGGGTCAGGCCGAGCTACGGACCCGCTGGGTTCTGGTCATGGTCCTTGAAGGAAGGTGGCTTGTAGGGGACCTTAGGGGACAAGCGTTGCCCATGCTGCATCTTCCCTGCTCCCTCAGGAGGCCAGAGACTCCCTCCCTTCCCTGAAATTCATGTTGTGGCTGCTGGGACAAAGAGGTTCCCCGCCCCCCGGCTTCCTTCCATGCTGCCCCCTCCCCCAGCCAGTGGCCAGGAGCCCCGGCCTCCTCTGAGGCTGTCTGCTCAGTGTTTTCCACCTGTGTCCGTCCTTCCCGCCCAGCCATCCCCCAGAGGACCACAGAGGAAGCCACTGTGCATCGGGAGGGTGGGGTGTTCCAGGAGGGGACCAGCCCCCGGCTCACAGGGCCCTCAGGGAGACAGTCTGTCTGTCTGTCTGTCTGGGCCCACCTGCCCTCTGGGTGCCGTGGGGGGCGCCCTGGCCCGGCCCCACCAGCTCGCCGAGGTGCTGGGCTGACCACCACCGGGCCTCGCAGAGCCGTGACATCTGCCTCACTGGCCAGTCCTGGTCCCGGCCTGGCCTGGGAGCTTGGGCTTTTACTCGTCCTGAGCCGGCAGGTCAGCTGGCCACGTTGGTCGCCCGTGACAGGGATGGCCGCATCACTTGCCAGGCCCAGGGTGGAATGAAAATGCGGGGTCCCTGGTCACCACAAGCAAGAATTTCGAGACAGGGACAGCAGAGGGCTAATGGCACTGGCCCCACTGCCAGGCCCCACCGGCACAGGGCAGAGGACTCCGGAGGGTCCTGGCCGGCGCTCAGGTGCATGGACGCAGGTGTGACAGCCACACTCTGCCCGCTGGTCAGGACGAGTCCCGTGCCTGGGAAACGACTGGCTAAACCAGTGGCACTTGTGACCAGCGCATCCCGAAAGCCGTGCCGGGGCCCACACACAGTCCCGACGCCCATGTGATCGACACCGTCGCTGTGGGCTTCGGCGTAGGCCACCCTCCTTCACGGAAACGACACGAAATCTTTCGGGGTCTTCCTGCCCGCCCACCCTCCCTTGTGTTGTTATGCAGGCTGCCGGGTCTAAAACAGCCGAACAACAAAAAAGCAAACCAGCATGCACCATCCGCCTCCAGCCTCTGCGCTCCAAATTCTCTTCATTTAAAATTTGTTTTTACTGATTTTAGAGAGAGGGGAAAGGGGACGGAGAGAGAAACGTCGATTTGTTGTTCCGCCCATTGATGCATTCATTGGTTGAGTCCTGTATGTGCCCTGAGCGGGGATCGAACCCACAACCTTGGTGTGTTGGGACGACGCTCTAACCAACTGAGCTACCCAGCCCAGGGCTAAGTTCTAAATTCTTGGTTGATTTGGGCATACATTTCAAAAGAGACTATTTGCAACTGGGAGCAGTGAATGAGTGTGATACTCAGGGGCAGGGGTGTGCAGACCCCATGGGCCCTCCTGCCCCCCCCCACTCACACCCCGCTGTCCCAGAGGGGTGGTTCCCCAGCCCCCACAGAGAGTTCTTCACCTGGTGACCCCCACGACCTCTCAGCAAACCAGGGCGGTTTTGAACAGGAGGTAGTCAGCAGGGAGGACATTCCGCAGGTGCCCTGCGGCTAAGACAAAGGACATTGACATAGGACAGGGACCCGGTTTGCTCCGGCTTTTTGGAAAAGTGCTGAATCACGGCGAACCGTGAATGCACCTGCGCAGAAGAGGCTACATGACCCCTGCTTCATGATGATAGCCTTATAATAAATCAGCATTGTGAGCTCCCCCACCCCCAGGGGCCAAGCAAGGAGCATCGGGGGAGACCGCATGCGCCGTAACTTAAACGTAATATGAGTACCTGCACCTGTGCAATAAAACCTCGCCAAAGCCAGGAAACACCCTGCCTGTAAGAATAGAATCCCTCCAGCCACTGAGGGTCCCTCTCTGCTCAGACTCCGCAGAGCGTCCTATCACTTAATCAATCTGCTCTCTCTCTCTCTCTCTCTCTCTGTCTTTGCTGTAGACTCTCTGTTGGGTTCCACTCGTTGCTTGTGGTCACTAAGAACCTGGTGACCTGTGCCCACCGGCGATAGTCTGAGCCGACAGGGAGACCCCTCCAAGAGCCCCGCCCCTGTGCCAAGGCAAAGCGGTGAGGGATACAGAGCCCAGTTCACGCTTTCCCCCCCACGCCCCCTGACATGACCCTGTCTCGCAGAAGAGCAGATTAGCACCTAAGGAAATGTGGCGTAAAAACTTTCAGAACGACCCGGCCGGCCGGGAATGACCTGAACAGAAAGAGGTGCTCTGTGAGGCTTCAAGGGCGTGTTGGAGGCCACCCGGGGACCCTTCTTTTGTCGCTACTTCCCAAAACCTTCCCCTGAGGACGCGTCCACACTTCTCGCGGAGCAGACGGCACCGGCGGGGTCTAGCTATTACCTCCCTGGGTGACGGGGTGGCTGAGCAAGGCTGGAGAGAAGCACAACATTGCTGCAAGACAAATGTCCCCACCAGCAACCCCAAGGCCGTTTCTCCTTCTTAAAAGCCAGGGAAGTGTCCGAGTTAGCAGGGGTTGCCTGTTTTGAAAAAAAAATTATTTATGAGCTTTTTCTTGTCTGCCACCGGTCTCTCCTCCTCACCTCCGATCCAGAGCATCTTCAGGTCGCTCAAACGAGCGCTTCTCCTCCCAGCGACTCTGATTTCCAGACCTGGGAAATGTAATTTGGGTTAAAACTCGATGGGGGTCCCTGGCGCGGATGGGTTGCCGTGGTGATGGGTTGGGGAGGCGGGGCACGGTCCCAGGGATTTGGGTATTTGCAGAGCCTCTGGGCTGGGCTTTGTCTGAGTACCAGCTGGTGGGCCTCCTCCCTCTAGCCTCCCCCGCCACCCCCACCTGCTGCCTCCCTGAATCCCTGCCCGGTACTGAGATTAGCAGAGCCGGGCGTTTCCTGGGGCGTCGCAGGCACACCCTCGCTAACAGAACCCTGACTCTGCCCCACGGTGGGGCGGCCTCGGGCTTCCTAGGACAGGTCGTGCCCTTCCGGGCCCGGGAGGGGGAGCCTCACGGCTCCCAGCTGAACACAGGCATTTCGTTCTGGCCAATGACAGTGGGAGGGTGTCTGGGGGGGGCGGGCACCTGAGATGCTGTGTCCCCTCTGACTAGGAGCAGACAGCGGAGGAAATGCTCACCTGTGACTCTAGATGCAGGAATCTGAGATTTTGCAGCTCAGAACCTCGGACGGCGCCTCACAGCTGTGCAGGGAGAGCCCAGAGCTTGCGGAGAAGGGGAAGGGGCGCTGGAGGGATGCGCTGAGATGTGGCCGCACGCTGTTCCCCTTGTCGCCAGGCTGGGACCCCCCAAATGTCACGTGGCAAAGGCCTACCCTTTCATACCTCAGAATGTGATTGTATTTGGGAGTGAGGTCTTTAAGCAGATGATTAAGTCAAAGTGAGGCCTTTAGGGACCCTAACCGTAATGAGGATTAGGGTTGTCATCGATAACCGATGAATTATAATCAATATCTCACAATCCAATACGACTGGTCTCCTTGCAAGAAGAGGAAACGCAGACCCAGAAGTGGGCGCGTGCGCACGGGGGTGGGGGGACAATGGGAGGACCCAGGGAGAAGGAAGAGGTACCCACCAGGGAGACAGGCCTCCGAACGAAGCCAACCCTGCCAGTGCCTTGACCTTGGACTTCCGGCCTCCAGAACCGTGAGAAAATCCAACTCTGTTGTTCGAGCTGCCCCATCCACGAGACTTTGCTACGGCCGCCCCAGGAACCGAAGACATTGCTGGAGCCCGTACAGGCTTAGGAAGCAAAGCGACACTGTCCCTGACTCGAAACGGCTTCAATGATAAGGAGAAAATTTGTAAGATGGCACATGAGAGGCAGCAAGCACAGCACCCAAGGTGGCCTCGGGCCCTGGGCGCTGTTACCAGGGACCCAGGTTACTCTATCCTCCCGCCCCTCCCTGCCAGCCTCCTGGTAGAGACTTGGGCTGGCTCCTCACGGCGCCAGGGTGGCTGCCGCAGCTCCAGCTGCCTCCCGCAGGTGGCCCTCTGCAGAGGCAGGAATGAGGCACTGGAATGTGTAAGGGAGGGAAGCCCTCCCGTCTGGTCTCCTTGGCCAGAGAATGAGAACCTCATCACGTCCCACCTTACTGAAAACACCGCAGCCGTTGCTCGTGGCTGAGACGGAAGCCAGACGTCCTCAGCTCTCCCCTCCCCCCATGGAGCTCTGCCCGCCCACCCCTGCCGCCCCTCAGCCACATCACACTCTCTGTTCTTGCTGCTCCTCCCACTCACGCTCCGCTCCCCCACTGCGGTGTTCTAGCAATGGTTGTTCCCGCTCCCGAGGACCGCATCCTCACCCTTCGGGTCTTTGCCGTCACTTTTTGGGGGGTCCTCCTTCTTCCCCGACGAGGCCTCCCCTACTTGGAGCCTTCCACATGGCCTGCACACTCCTGGGCTCAGCAGGAGGCTGCCCTCCTGAGAACCGACCTGCATCCCTCTACCCCTGCTAACCCCTGAGATGCCTCGGCAGTTCACTGGCTCTCCTTCCTCTTCACGGCACCTGCAGCATCCCGACCGGCGGCCCGAGTCAGGGCTTAAACATTTCTGGGTTAATCAAATGACTAAAATGCGATGATGCCCCAGGCGAACTCGGAAAGGCAGCTGTACTGCGAGCCTGGGTAATTTGGGAGGCCGAGCTGTCCGTCTTTGAAACATTTGAAACAACCAGGTAGAATTTGGAACACTCAGATAGAAAAGGAAATTATGATACAGCTACTTGATGGTATATTATGTATCGATTTCTGTAATCCTCACGATAATACAGCAGGTTGCGAATGCACTTACAAAACCGAGTAAGAAAATGAGGGACGGTACAGGGTTTCCCAGCAACGTCTACGTCCGGCTCGCTCTCTCCCCTGGGCGCACGCCCCCCCCTCCCCTGGGATGGCTCTGTGGCCCAGCCTGGCCACCCCTGCTTGTCCTCGGAGCATCAGCTCCAACACCACTCCTCCAGGGGGGCTCCCTGAGGCCCAAACCGTGGGCCTTCCTGTAACTTCCCTGGGCACCTCCTGCCCCCGACACCGGGCTCTCAGCTGGTTCTTGTCGTTGTCCCAGAGCTGGACTGTGACCCCGGAGGGGGGGGGCTGTCTCACTCATTGCTCCATCTCTGTCACCGGGCATGGAGCCGGCACCAGGTGAGGCGAGTGTAGGGGTTTCCTGTGTGTGACTGAATAGCTCACACCACGGAAATGCATTCCCTCAAGGTTCTCAGGGCCCCGAATCCAACACCAGGTGTCGGCAGGGCGAGGCTCCCTCTGAAACCTCCTGGGACCCTCCCCGCCTCTTCCGACTTCCAGTGGGGGCCAGCGTGCCCGGGCTTGCGGATGCGTCACTCCGGGCTCTGCCTCACTGTCCCATGGCGCTGTCCCTGTGTGTCTGCACGTCCCCTCCCACGCTGGATGCCTGTCTCCGGGTCTCTTCTCTTCTCATAAGGACACCAGTCATAGTGATTAGGGGTCTCATGTCAATGTGATCATCTGCAAAGACCCTCTATCCAGATAAGGTCCCAGGTACCAGGGGTGAGGACAAGGACGTACCTTCCTCGGGGACACAAGTCCGCCCCTGGCGTGAGGAAGCGGGGGAGGGAGGGCAGATGGTACACGATCGGGGAGGTGAAGCTGAGCATCCCTTCCTGACGCCAAGCCACTCCCTGCGTCCACCCGACTGACATGCTGGCACTCATGCCTCATCACCCGGTCCTGATGGGGACCCGAGAAGGCCGAGCACGGCCAGGCTTGCAGCCCCAGACCCCTGATGGAGACCCTCCAGGCCGAGAGCTGGCTCTCAGTCTCAGCAGCTCCCCGGGCAAGCCCAGGGGCCGCCGGTGCGAGCGTCCGGAGGGCAGACCCGGGCGTGCAACGGCTCACACCCCTGAGCTCTCTGACCCAATGGCGGCTGCCACCTACCTGGAGGGTCTGGGCAGGGACTTCCTGCACCTGCTCACCCCCTCCACTCAAACACTGGGCTGTCACCCGTCTCTCAAGCAGGTGCGCAGCAGGGGGCGGGTGTGTGTGTGTGAATGACCATCCCGTGGCTCAGGCCACCTGCGTGATGGCACTAGGATGGGGCTGGGAAGAGATGCACACACGGCCAGCCCCTCAGAGAACTTCCATGATGGCCACTGCCACCTCCCCCCCATTTCCAAGTCTCTCTAAGGGGGAGGGACACAGAACGCACAGAGAGAGAAGGACAGAGAGACAAGCGGGGGGCGGGGGGGGAGACAGACAGGCCAGCTGGGAGGAGGGCCGCCCTCTGGCAGGCAGCCTGACCCGCCAACCCCCCCCCTTCCCCGAGAGGCTTCACTGCTCCGCCCACTCTAATAAACTCGAAACTCCAGTGACTGGAGAGAAGGATTCAGATTAACATTTAAATTGACGCCGGACGGGAAACCTGGAGGCCCGGGTCGCTGACGTGACTCCGTTAACTTGTTCTGTGACCTGGGGCGGAAATTTAAAATGATCTTTCCTCATCAAGTTGCCTCCCACTGGCCTCCTGCACCCATGGGAGGTCGGGGTGGCTGACCCGCAGGGCTTCGCCCCTCCAGGCCTGTCCACCCTCCATGGGGTGGGGTCAGCTTCTTACCTGAGACGTCCGGCTGGACCGGAGAGCGTGGCCTTCCTCCACCCAGGGGGCTGGGACTCTGGGCAGCTGGTGCCTGAGCACAGCAAGGAAAGAACCTGCAGCTACCACCTCCCCTCCAGCGGAGCTTGGGGACATTGACGACTGCCATCCACTCAGTCACTACAGGGGAGCCTCGTCAGGGAGCCCCCGAACCTGGGGGCTGAGCTGAGGGAGTCCCAGGGTGCCCTTGAGCCTGCTGGCTCCACGCAGCGCCCCTGATTCACAGGTTCTGAGACTCGGGTCTGCAGGCGCAGCTGACAGATTCTCGGGATCCAGGTTCCCAGGTGGCCACCAGGTCACGTCGGGGATTCCAAGAGCCAGGGCTCTCTCAGGGGGTGGGGAAGGGTCCCACTGAGGGGCTGCATGAGGTTCCACACCCCACGCTGACCTTTCCTTCTCTGCTTCCAAGGGACCGGTCCCTGCTGTCCCCACTTCCCCATGCAGCAGGAGTCAAGGATGTTGGGACCGTCCACGAAATCCCACCATTTCCTCCCCGGCTCCTGTCTGGCCAGGACAGCATCCTGTGCTCTGGGCTGTCCGCCAGGACCCGAAACAGCCCTTGGCTGGGAACGGT
The DNA here is from genome assembly GCA_004027475.1 of Anoura caudifer. NCBI lineage: Eukaryota > Metazoa > Chordata > Mammalia > Chiroptera > Phyllostomidae > Anoura > Anoura caudifer. Next base: position 34,193 of record PVKU01010553.1, on the reverse strand, counting down.
CACCCTCGCTGTCCCCCCAAGAGGCCTCCTCTCCCAGCCAGGTGCTCCAGGCGAATGCTCTCCCCATCAGCCTGGCCCCCAATGGGGGGCTTCCCATGGCTGGTTGGGGCCCCCGCTGAGAGAGGTGACGTGGGACCACCTCTCCTGACTCTGCCCTGGAGGCGGAGGGTCCCACCGCTCTGGGTGGGCAGCCAAGTGCTGAGCAATCTCACGGGGGCTGGGGATCCCTCTCCAGGGGGGCACCCTTCATTCACCTGCCCTCACTTGCTGCGCCCTGGTCCCGATGGCCCAAGCCCATCTCTGTCCGGGTTGCCACCGTGAGGCCACACAACTCCATTCAGGAAGGTTCCAGAACACCCAGAACATGTGACTCTAGAGAAGCCTGTGTCTGCAACTGGCTGTGAGTAGCTGGAAAGGAAGTGCCTTCTCCGAGTGTGTGGGCACAAGTTCTCATACTGGGGGTGAAGGGGGACGGGGAGAGGGGTGGGCCAGCGTACGGCCCTGCCGCTGCGGACAGTGCGGTGTGGGTGGTCCAGGCCATCTTTGGTGCCTCTGGCCATGGGCAGTCAGACCTCACTGCTGGCAGTGACCTTGGAGAGACAGGCTCGGGTCCCCAGACAGTCCCCTTTCTGGGGGCCCAGGGATCCCGGAGGACTGGGTGCCCTCATGAGACTTACCGTTCCATCACAGGTGGTCACCATGCCCAGCTACAGCCCCCCCAGGACTGAGGGTCCCCCGGCCAGTAAGGGGCAGAGTCAGGTCAGCTGCTGGGCCCTCGATCCAGGTGCTGAAGTGGTGGCCCGGGCCACTGACCTCTGTGGACACACTCACGGGCGTGCCCGGCGCTGCGGGGAGAAACCCGAGGCTGGTAGTGTGGGGCTGGAAGGAGGCGCGTGGCGGGGCGTGGGCCGTGCAGCTCTCGCCGTGGTTTCCGTTGGCCTCTGTGGGGGAGTGCGTGGTTTCAGAACACATGCACGACCCAGTTCCACACCCACGGCCCCTCGTCCACGCCCCCTCATCCACGGTCGGGGCAAAGACAGCGAGTTCCAAATCAGCTTCCCTTAGAGCCAACAGCTTCATTTCTCCCCATGTGGGTGAGGTGTCTCCGCTGGGCCGCGGGGCCCGGGGAGAAGGGGCAGAGCCGCCCGGCCACCCGCGAGAGCTGCGTGCTGGAGGTCCCTGCCGCTTTAAATCCCGCAACACTGTATCTTTGGGAGCAGAGCCGCCTTGGGTGTGATTAATGCGACCCGACCCGGCGTGGGTCTCCGGTCTCCGAGAGACGGAGCACAGCACCCTTTGTTCTTTAAAAAAGCAGATTTTTAATGAAAAAGGAAAACGTACACGGTTTACAGAAACACTAAGGGGCCCTGACTAGTGTGGCTCGGTGTGTGGGGCGTCGTCCCACAAAGCGAAAGGTCACCGGTTCGATTCCCAGTCAGGGCACATGCCTGGGTTGCAGGACAGGTCCCCAGTTGGTGCGCGTGTGAGGGGCAACCGATCGATGTTTCTCTTGCACATCGGTGTTTCCCTCCCTCTCTTCCTCGCTCTCTAAAAATAAACAAATAAAATCTCAGAAACAAAAACAAAGGGTATGAGGGGTGCAGAAGGAATAGCCCCTCTCTGGCTGTCTCTGGAAACCGTGTGCAGCCGGAGGACAAGAGTCCATGGGGTCCCCGGGGGTCCCTCGGCCGTGGCCCGGAGGTAATGGGTGCCTTGTGCCGTGTGCTTTCTGCAGCGTGCAGGGCCCTGATGGACGAGCTGGAGTATGACGTCACCAAGGCTCGGCAGATGAAGACCAAGGTGGGCTCCTTCCGAACAAACCCCGACGGGACTCGGGAGAGGACAAAGGTAGCAGGCAGGAAATTCTGTGTCAGCCTAATTGCGGATATGGGCAATCTACCCAAACAGCGGTTGGTCTTAATCTTGTAGCCCTTTCCCCTGTTCAGGGTGTCAGCTCTAAATTGCTTCGGGGTCCTGGGGGACTGGAAGTAATCTTTAAGCTTGAAATTGAAGTCTCCCTCCCAGCACCTAAATTTTGTGTCTCGCCAAGTCGGAAGACATTTGGGCACCGTTGTTCATCAGGATAAAAATAGCCCTTCCATGGCTGCTGGGCGAGGCCAGCAGGGTGCCCGTAGCGGCCGCAGGGGCTGCGGAGAGATGCTCCAAAGCTGAGCTGCCCCCTCAGCCTCCCCCCCGCCCCCACCAAGACCTGCTGAGATTCCTCCTGAGGTCAGGAGGCAAGATGCACCTTCAGGACCGACTCAGGCACTTGTCCCGGGGGACAGGAGGGTGTTCTTCCTCCATCATGGGAACAGTTCGGAGAGGGGCCCTGTTCCCGAGGCTTGGGGGAGGGGTCTGAGAAGTGAGGGGGCTCCGGGTGGGGCCACCGTGAGTTCAGGCTCCCGTCCCATCCCCCCCACACAGCAGCACCAGGGCGGTAAGGACTCAGAACAGGTAAGCCAGTATCGATGTCATCCGAAGCGACACGTCATGGGGAGAGGTGCCCCAAGGTGTCACCTGTCTCGCTCAGAGCTCAGCAGAAATTGGCTCTGGGTTTCTTCCTGTCTCGTCCCAGCCAGGCTGTCTACCTTCCCAACTCCTTCTGGAATCACGTGCCTGTCGAAGGGGACGGGAGTGAGGCTCGGCCGCCCCTTGCGGGAGGAGAACTGTGATGTTTGAACTCGTCTGAGTTGGGAGGATGCGCGGGACGGTCCTCTCCAGGTCCGACCAGGGTGGGGAGCACAGGGGTCTCTCTGGAGCTCCCTGTCCCCCCGAAGTCATACACAAGGACAGGGCCGTTGAAATCGCCAATTCACGGGCTCCATGGCAGACCTCACTTCCTGCCTCCAGGGGTCCCCGGGGGCTGTGTGGTCATGGCAACCAGCAGGGAAGGAGCAGCCCTGGTCCCTGACCCAAGCCACGGGGATCCCCGGGCCAGGCAGGGCCAGGAGGGTGTGTGGACAGGCCCGCACAGCTCCAAGGGTGCGTGGAGGAGGTGAGCTGGGGGCCGCGGATGGCAGGATGGGGCAGAGGCAGAAGGAGGGTCCCTGAGGAAGGCCGGGGGCTGGGGGGCCAGCGGTCCTTTCTTGACGACCAGATGTAGGACAGGGAGACTTTAATGATCGCCGCGTCCTGAAGGCAAGAGGCCTAGTGAACTCGATGCCTGTTTTCGGATAAGAACATGCGGAGCGGGTTAAATGGGTGGCCACGGGGGTGGGGGCGAGGCTGCTGCAGACCTGGGCCTCTGTCCTCCCTGTGGCTCTGGGGTCCGGCTGGAGCTCCCTTCTCCTGCCTCCGGCCAAGTCCCCGCAGAGCGGCTCCTGTTCTTTCATGAACCCACGATCTTCTCCCAGGAAACTGCTGGAATGGCTGGATCCCGCCATGTCAGAACACTCTCCCCTGCTCTCCCTCAGCGTCCCCGCCATGGCGCTGTGCTCTGGAGCCCGCAGGCTTCTCGGCAATCTTGGGACACAGGGGACCGGCCGCGTGAGTCAGGGCCTTTTGTGCCACCTTGGCCGCAGCCCCAGGGACCGGCCCGTGGAGCTGATCCAGAGGCAGTTCTGTCCTGTTGCCGCATGAGCTCTGCCCGGTGGTGTCGGAGAAAGAAAACCCTGCTCTGGGTGTCTGCCCGGCCGGCAGAGGCCTGCATGCCAGGGACGCGGCTGGCTGGAGGGGACAAAGCACATCCCCTGCCCGCTTCTGCTGCTCCTCCCCCTTTCCCCGGTTTCCCCTGGGACGGAAGGAAGCCCTCCTCCGCACACGTGTCCTCCCGCGTCCGGGCAGGCCACTTCCTCTGTGTCTGTCCGGTTCGGGGGCAAGTCTGGGAGGGCGGGTGGACAGGAGGGACCTGTGGCCTGGCCTTGCCCGGTGAGGAGACCCGAGGGGGCTGCTGTTGTATAGTATGTTCTGCCCCAGAGGACACGCGGGGAGGAAGTGGCTGCTGCCCCAGCCGATGGTGTCTGGGTACACAGACCTGGGAGGACACGGCGCAGTGGGGACAGACACCCCAGGGGCCCAGAGGCCCTCCGACTGCTGCCCTTCCCCCCGCCCCGAACTTGCTCTCCTGCTCACACTGCCACCAGCCAGCAGCACTGTGGCCCGCCGAGAACTCGCTGGCTCAGTCCCTTCCTCGTGCACCCTGGCAGGAAGCCACCCCCATTCCCCCGGGGCCAGCGGAGCAGCTAGCCCAACAGCAGGACTACTGAGTTCTTCTGCACCCAGGGCCGGAGTCCCACCCTCTCTCCATGCCCAGCCAGCCCCTCACCCCAGCTAGAGGGGCCGACTCTCTGAGTGCGGGGACCTGCCCCAGGCTGTGTGCGGGATTGGGTCAGCACCTCCGGCCACCAGCCCAGGCTGCCACTGCCCCCTGCGGCCTCTTCCTCCTCAGCCTGGGAGGGTTCTGGAGAGGCCAGGGTGGAAATGCAAAGCTTGGGGACACCAGCAAGCATGTGCATGGTGTATGTGTGTGTGTGTGTGCACACGTGTGCAAACAGAGGTCAGGGGACTGTCCATGGCCCTGGGGAAAGGCACGTTTTTCCTGCTGGCTGTGGCCACGGGCTGCTTGCTGGCCTGCGGGCCCTCGGCCCAAAGGTCTCCCTGGGGTCTTGTGCTGTTCCCGGCAGGGCCAGCAGGGGGACCTGGTCCCCAGGGCTCCAGTCCTGGCCCAGGCCTCTGCAAGGGCTTAAGCCCCCTCCCTGCCCGGCCCCAGCCGCAGGGATTAAAAATTCACGCCATCCCCAGGGGATGTGGGGCGGAGGGCTGAGTAAAATTAAAAGGAAAAGAGGTGGTTTTTAATCCTCTTGGTGGGTGTTGGGGCGGTGAAGGCAGGAAGAGGAGCGCTGGGAAGTTTGTCCTGTGGGACTGAGGCCTGAACGACAGCCGGGGCCCCGAGCAGGTAATTACACACGGCTCAGGAGAAAGCGGGCGACCCCGCAGGGGTGGCCCCTGTGGTCAGAGGGGTTCGGACTTTCACAACGAGGGACGCGGGCGGAGCCGGGGTCCTGAGGACAGCGGCCAGAATGCCTGCCCATCCTCCCCGGTTCTCACGCCTGGGCCTGTCTCTGCCCGGCTCTTAGCTGGAGGGTCTGCAGCCGTGCCCACCCCCTCACCCACCTGGGGAATGCCCTTAAAAATGAGGTGAACAAACCCCCATTTCGCCTTAGGAATCCTTTTGGAATCGGCACCAGCGTCTCCCCGCTTTCTCTAAGGGGCGCGTTCCAGGACTGACCAGAGAGCATCTCGTTTGTTTGCCGCCTAAAATCGAGCCAGGTCCGGGGGGTGCGTGGGCGGGAGACTGAGAGGCTCGGGGCGCTCTGTCCGGGGTTCAGTGGGTCGGGGTGACTGCCCTCAGGCAAAGCCCGGAGACCCCGTTTCTGTGGTTACCGTGCGTGGGGCGTGCCGGTGGCCAGCTCACCACACCCCTTATTCCACCGCGCGATTTATTCTGAGTCCCTCTAACAGCGGTTCCAGGTCCCTAGAGGTGTCCTGCTGTGCTTTATCTGAAAGCGCCCAAGCTGCAGAATTTCTGGTGGTTCTTCAGTGATCCAGGGGACGCGAGGGTCGTTTGTTTTCTGACTGCAGACCGAGGGAGGAAATGAGTTTGCGGTCTGATCCGAGAGATGAACTTTGTCCGTATTGGGCTCCGAGTCACCTGCCTGTGGGTCCATTAGCCTGGCCGGCCGCCCGTTTTGGTGCTAGGGGGTCGGTTTGTAGCAACAGAAGGCTTTTTTTTTTTTTAAACACAAGTTCCCTTCAGTTGGACTCAAGAAAAAATTTCCAGCAGCATTTTTAGGAGGAGCAGGCAGAGGCCACACCGTACTTTAAAGCGATGTCACGCCAAGGCGTCCTGGTTCCAAAACAGTGAAGAATTCCTACCTTGAAAGAAGAATTGAAAAAAAAATCACGCAGAGGAAGAGGCAGCCTCCAAGACCATCCGTATACATAACTCTCTTCTGCCAGGGAACGGATGAGTCGTTCTTCGGTACAAATCACCTGTAAGAAAACACCCTCAGGCTGCACTTTCAGGACCCGATGGGTGTTTTCCCCTGAATTTCAGGCTCCTTTTCGTCGCCGAGTCTCCCGCCGGATGCGGACCCAGGCCACCAAGGGGGCATCGCTTGCACCCACACCGCACGCACGTCGACGGGTTCTCCGACTGTCCCGCAAAACACGCGGCAGACGTGGGGGGCGCCGGCCTCGAGGAGCCCACTGCCCTCTCCTGGGCTCGTTCTTTAGGGCTCCAGACGTCCTGGGTGGTTGGTTCGGAGGGCTCAGGGCTCAAGACTTTGATCTCCAGAGAAGTGACCAGGCAGAAGCCTCTGTCCCCGCTTCTGAGGTGTCTCCCCGAATTCTGTCCCCACCGTCACCCAGGGGCCTGATGTCCTGCTGGGGAGTTCCTGCTGCCATCTGCCCCCCAAGGCTCCGCCGGCAGTTCCGAGGACACGCAAATATATAAGAAATTATCCGAGTATGGGGCACACCTCCACGGGACAAGGAAGTGACTCTCCTCCCCGTACCGCTGAGGGACAGGCTGAGGGGGTGGGATTTAAGCAGCCTGCCGAAAATCCAGACCAGCCCACGGCAGGCAGCCAGCCCATCCGCAGGGGGCTGCGGCTCTCCGATGGTCCAAACACGTTTTTTAATTGCTGAATGTTGTCCCACATTCCAAGGTCAGGACTGTCTACTCACCTCCATGGTGAGTTCACACGATTTCGAGGGGAAGAAATCCTTCGAATCGAGCTTAGCAGGAAGCACCTATGCCACATATGGGCACCATTCCCTGAATTTCAACTTTGAAAAATATACATTGGCACCAGCCAGGTAGCTCAGTGGGTTAGAGCGTCGTCTCCATAGGCCAAGGTTGCGGGTTCGATCCCCAGTCGGGGCACACACAAGAATCAACCAATGGATGCATCGATAAGTCGAACAACAAACTGATGTCTCTCTCTCTCTCCCCCCAACATCAATTAAAAAGTAATAAACATCGAACATAGAAGAAGGCGGAGAAGATTAATAGTCAAGAACTTCAGCCCAACTTTTTTCTTTTTGGAAGAGTCTCCCTACGATGCGAAGCCCATTCACAGGTGGAGTGTGACTGCCCACATGTGGGCAGTCCCTGCGGTCAGCAGGGCCGTAGGCCTGGCGTCTGCACCCGAGGGGCCGACAGGTGGGCCTGCTCCGGGCTTGTCAGCCAAGGACGCCAAGGCCTGTGCCCACGGCCTTTGACCTGGGAGACCACGTGGGAGACAGCAGTGTCCACCAGACTCACTCAGCGGAAACTCCCACTTTGGAACCGGGGACCATGGGGGCAGTTGCCCACTTTGGGGAGGGGATTGCTCCCTGGGGCACATGGGACACAGTTTGCAGACCTTCTGGTTTTCGAAGCTGGAGGGGACAGGGTGTGCCTGGCGTGTCGTGAATCGGGGCCAGGAAGCTGCTGGACACCCCGTGAGCGTGGGCCTGTCCCCACCACCGAGGGTTATCTGATCTTAAATGTCAGCAGGGCCAGTGCCGGGAAGCCAGGTCTGTGGAGATCGGGGATTTTGTCCACTGAGGTCGGAACTGCAGTGTTTGAGGACGGCTGTGACTGAAAGGGAGCGTGACCTTCTTTGGAAGGAGGGTCTTTGCAGCTGTTTTTAGTTAAGGTGAGGTCACCGTTGACTAAGGTGAGCGGCCGTTGTCCCACATGAAGGTCAGCAGACGCAGAGGAACACGCAGGGGAGGCGGGGCAGTGACAAGCCAAGGACTCCACAGGTGGCCCAGAGCCACCAGGCGCTCGGAGCGAGGTCAGGAAGGGTCCTCCCCTGGAGCCTTCTGAGAGAGTGTAACCTGCCACCGCCATGACAGCAGACCAGGTCCTCGAAGCTGGCTGGGAGCCCCGATGGGCTTTGAGCCGATTCCAGGTGGACATGGGTCCCCTTAGGGACACTCATGGGTCTGACATCTTGACTTTGGGTTTTCAGATTTTTCTTTCTTAAAAATTTCAAATTACCAAGGTAACGTGCTTGGTGATTTTAACTAAAAATACACAGAAAAAGTTTGTCACTCGCTCTCCCCCACTAGTGTCCACCTCACCCGGTTACTTTCCCCAAAGGCAGCCAACAGCACACAAAACACCTTCCTTTTGTAAAGGATTTTATTTATTTATTTTTTAGAGAGGGGAAGGGAGGGAGAGAGAGGGAAAGAAACAGCAATGTGTGGTTGCCTCTCCAGCGCCGCCTACTGGGGACCTGGGCGGCAACCCAGGCCTGTGCCCTGACTGGGAATCGAACTGGTGACCCTTTGGTTCACAGGCTGGTGCTCAGTCCACTGAGCCACACCAGCCAGGCCACAAGCACCTTATTGCATTTTTTTCCCCAATGCTGTGCAATGCCACTTTTGGGTTTTGGGCAACCTCATAAATGAAAACTGGTGCGTTGGTCTGTCCTCCTTCCCCTTCCCCCCCCCCCCCCGTGAAGCGTATTTTCACAAGCACGTTGCTCACGCAGGTCTCTCGTGTTGCCCCGGACGCTTTATCTGCTTTGTGTTGGGTGGTCTGTCTTGTGGGTTCTTACTGTTTCTCACATCCATGTGCGGGGGCGGGAGCTCCGGTCTGACCTCCAAGCTGCACGCTCGCGTTCCTGGTTCGAACGGCCTCTTTTCACGATGCTGCCTGCCGGGCGGCTCCTCCGGGTTGAGGAAGGCCTTCTGAAAGTTTTCTGGGTTCTTCTCGGGCAGTGTGTGCTTTCAGGTTTAAACACGGACTCCCTATAGCACGCGGTTTGGGGCTGAGGTGCGACGTGAGGTCAGCTAATCTCCAGGTGGAAGCAACTCCCTTGCGCCGGCGCCGTTTGCCAGGTGGGCCTCCCAGGAGGCGATTCCGGGGAAATGAGCTACCATGATGCTTGGTCAGCTTTCTACAAAGATGACTTTGTCACACACCGAAATGCAGGCAGCCCCCTGCAGGTTTTGAGCATCAGAAGTATCCTTGTACCTTTTCTAGAGCATTTGTTAAACTCTACATTTTTATTTTTTAATATTTTATTTATTTTATCTCTAGAGGGGAAGGGAAGGAGAGAGGGAGAGAAATATCAATGTGTGTTTGCCTCTGGTGCATCCCCTGCCGGGAACTGGCCTGCAACCCAGGCATGTGCCCTGACTGGGAATCGAACCGAGATCCTTTGGTTTGCAGGCTGGCACTCAATCCACTGAGCTACACCAGCCAGGGCCAAACTCTACATTTTATTCTAGTTATTTGTATACAGTTGGCCCCTATTCCCCGGGGTTGCGGTTACCTGCAGTCAGTCAACGGCAGTCCTGAAATGCTACACGGAAAATTCCAGAAATAAACAGTGCGTCCGTTCCGAATCTCACACTGTCTGCTATCAGAAGGCTGGCCGTTGGCGAGACAGAGAAAGAGCATATTTTCACGACTTTTATCTCAGTGCACCGTTATCCTTGTTCTGTTTTACTTCTAGTTGCTCCCCCCCCCCACTGGGTCTGATTTGTAAGTTGAACGTTCTCACAGGTACGCACACAGGGGATGCAACCTAGTGGAGGCAGGGTTCGGCGTTATCCACGGTTTCAGGCATCCACTGGGGGTCTCGGCTCGTCTCCCCCTCCTGTAAGGGGGGCGACTATACATCTCTATCCTGAGGTACATCTTTTATCTTGTACCCCAACCCCCTCACCGCATGGTGTGATAATTTGCCCGCAGCGCATTCTCAATGGCTGTGAGAGGGGAGAACGAAAAGGAATAAGCGTTTGCTCGGTAGGTGTGTCCCTTCCCTACTGAGGGGTGGGAGCCTCTCTCCTCTGTTCTGGGAAGGCCTGGGAAAGGGGTGGAATGCCGAGGAAGGAAGAGGGTTGGTCCCCCTTAACTTCCTGGTGTTTAGCTGGCTGGTGTGGCTCAATGGATTGAGTTGCCGGCCCGTGAACCAAAGGGTTGCTGGTTCGATTCCGGTCAGGGCACATGCCTGGGTTGCAGGACAGATCCCCATTGGGGATGTGTGAGAGGCAACCACATAGTGATGTTCTCTCCCTCTTTTTCTCTCTCCCTTCCCCTCTCTCTAAAACTAAATAAATAAAATTTAAAAAAAAAAAAAAACACTTCCTGGTGTTTAACGCAATGACGTTACAATGTCCACGTGTTCCCCAACAGCACTTGGGGTCCCACTGCCCACCGCCTCCCGCTGGGCAAAATTCCAGAGGCGGAGTTGTGGTGATAAAGGAGGCTTTATTCAAAACCTTCACAATTTTGGAATAACAGCTTTCCAGGAGTATTTGTCACTTAAACCTATCAATGAAGGCTAAACTCTTTAGCTCTTTAGCCACTAGCCACGGCTTTAACCCCTTAAAGCTATCAGTTAAGCCTGAACTGGTTAACACCTGAGTTCTCCTAGTGTTTCCCTGTTTTATCTTACTCCAATAGGGCAGGGGTGTCAAACTCATCTTCACCGGGGGCCACATCAGCCTCAAGGTTGCCTTCAAAGGGCTGAATATAATTTTAGGACTGTATCAATGTGCCTACTCCTTAACTAGAGGCAGGGAGCTCGGCACTGCCGCCGGGCAGAAACAAGGTGCTGGGCCGGATAGAACAAGGGGGAGGGCCGGATTCAGGGCGCAGGCCTTGTGTCTGCCGCCTGTGCCACAGGGCTAGTTTACAAACTAAAACAATGTAAGATACAAAAGCTGTACCATTTTGGAAGAATGGTAGGCTTCTGCCTCAGAGCCTGCCCCCTCTGGAACAACCCTGCCGCCCTCTGCCAGGCAATCCCGACCCTCGGCTGCGTCCGGAACTCCTTCCCACCCAAAATACTGCCCCTTGAGCAGCGAAGGCGGTTGCTACTCCAACACCCAGGTATCCTGCAGGAAGAGGAGAGAGCTAGCGAGCCCTTCTTTTATTTTACAAGTTCTCGCCCATAATTCCATGCGCCCTGGAGGAGACCAGCTTCTTAGCCAATCCCGTGCCAGACTGTTGACTGTCCCCTCCCTAAACTCCTCCCATGGCTCCTCCTACTCCTCCCCAGTGCTCTGATTGGACCTCTCTGCGCCCTGTGTGCCAGGCCTGCGCTGATGAAGCCTCGCCAGATGCAGAGCGTCTGTGGCATCAGAGCGTCGGCTGCTGGGTGGGCGTGCACCGTGGGGCTTTGCGCCCTGGCCCCTGCCGTCTTCCCAGCGAGCAGCTTCAAACACAGACCCGTCCCCAGCTCCAGGAGCAGGGCCGGGGATGGGTCCCTGCGTCCCCAGCCTCACCTGCTTCCCTGGGCTCCCAGACACACTCTGCTCTTCCTGGTGTCGGTTGGGACGAACTTGAAAATCACTGACAGTGTCTGGAACATGCACAGAAGCACAACGTTCTGATTAATCCAATGTTCTGCTTAAGAGAGATGACTTTGGCGTCTCGGTGCTTGGAAAGATTCAATGCTATCCTTCCCATCCTCAGGGAGGAGAAGGAAAACAGGTGATTCAAAACCCGTGAACAGGAAAAAATAACACCGATCAGAGCGCATGAGTGAAGGGAGAGGGGTGGAGATGACAGTAGCTTGGCCGGGATTTAGGGTAAATTCACCCCAGGCTGGCCTGCCTGCCTTTCATCGTACCAACGCAACGAAAAGGGATGGATCCTGGAGGGACTTGGATCTGGTCCCCCGCAGGGTGGCTGGGGCACCCACATCCGCAGCCCACCTCCAGCCCCGAGGGTGCCTGGGCCTGGGGATTCTCACTTTCCGAAACCAGACTTGTGTATCTCCTAAGGCTACGTACCCACACGCCGGGCATTTCAACGGGAGCTGATGCTGTCCGATTCAGCCGGCCAGACTTCCAAACCCCAGGCTTGCTTCTCCCTCGGGGAAAATCAGTTGCCTGCCTTCTCAGCTTCCTCAGGTGGCTGTTGATCCCTGGCTTAGAGACCTATCCTCCAGCCCCCAACCTGCGTCCAAGCAACCCCCCCCCCTTGCTTGTGTCTCCTGTCCAGCTCTTATAGGTTGTTTTGGGTTACAGCCCATCCTAGCCCTGGCCGGGTGGCTCAGCTGGTGGGCCATCATCCTGTGTGCGGAAAGTGTGGCGGTTCAATTCCCACTCAAAGCACATGACCAGGTTGCGGGTTTGATCCCCGGTCTGGGTGTGGATGGAAGGCAATCGATCAGTATTTCTCCCTCACACCCATGCTTCTCTCTCTCTCTCTCCCTGCTTTCTCTCTAAAATCCATAAACATATTTTTTAATTAAAAAAAAAGAACCTATCCTAATTCACTATGACTCACTGAACTAATTACCTCTGCAAAGACCCTGTTGCCAAATAGGTCGTATTCCCAAATACCAGGGTTGGGATGTGGGGGGACTCAGCCCCCTTCTTTTGGGGGACACAGTTTGACCCACAGCAGGCTCTAGAGTTGGTGACCCCTGCTCTGTCCTTGTGATCCCATGAGGCTGAATGGGTTCGTCTTCCCATCTCCCCTTCCCTCCAGGCGTTCTTGGTGATGGGGTCCTGCAGGGGTGGGGTGACGAGCCCTCTGAAGCCCCGCCCCCACCAAGCTCACAGGCTGCGAGCCCCGCCCCTACCAAGCTCGCAGGCTGCTAAGTGGCTGCAGGCTCAGGGCTGCCCAGTTGGGGCCGCACTTCCCAGCCCTACAGAGCGAGGTGGCGGCTGCCCCTGCCCCTCCAGATCCGCGATCAAGGGGTCAAGGGGAACACCCTGGTGCTGACCCGCTGACCTGCGTGGACCCCCAGGAAGCACCACCCCCTGCTGACCCCCAGGGGTGCACGGCTGAGCACCAACCACCCTTGGTCTCTGGTCTCTAAGCTCATTTCAGGCTCGTGGGTCTGTTCTCGCCCCGGCTGGCTGGGACCGTTTGGCAAGAACAATCCCGCCAGCCTGGTATCCGACGCGGCACGCGGGTCTCAATATATAACGCACCCTGTAATTCCGTCGCACCCAGAACAAGCTGTCAAAACTGTCTGGCATGACTTATCCTCAACAAATCCCTCGTCCTGTTAATTGCTCCTTATCCTGCCGACTGAGGATTGTTTGCCTCCGCACACCGGGCGCCGAGCCGGGGGATAACGGGGACGCCGTGACAGAATTGCCACCGAGCGTCCCCCAGGGCCGCCAGTGGCACGGCACGGCCCTCACTCAGGGGACCAGCTTTCGTGGCTGCGGCGTGGGGCTGCTTCTTTCCACGGAACCTTGGGGAAGAGAGGGATGTGCCAACTTTCTTTTGAGGAAGGTCACGAGGCCGAGAACCTGAGCTCCACGACACCACCTGTCCTGGAAGCAGGGGCTTTGGGGGCCTCTGTGGACGGCAAGGTGCCAGGCATGCTGCTGGGGTGCCCAGCGGTGTGGGCACAGGCAGATGGCTCACAGCAGGACGCCACAGCCTGGGAGGGTCGACACCCCTCTGGCTCGACACCCAGAGAAGGGCTTCGGCATCCGATGGACTTGGCTGTCCTCTGGCGTCAGCTGCAGGCGTGCCGTGACCTTGGGCAGAGACGTGCCTGGTGGTGCAGGACAGGAGCCGGGTTCCTTGGACCTCGTCAACATGCCAGCAGAGAGGGGCCTCGATGGGGAGCAGAGGGGTTGCGGTGAGAATCCCGGGGGGAGGGCAGGGAGTGTGGCCCTGAGAAACTCGAGCCTGGGGTGTTTACCGGGTGTCCCGCACAGAGCTGGCCACATGGTTCGGGCCAGGCTGGAGCCAGGGCCTCTGTCCCATCCCAGCACCACCCCCTGAACCCCCATGTGAGTTTAGCAAGGCCTCCTGACCCACAGCACACAGCAGCAGCACCCACATCACCAAGATGTGGGGAGGGCTGGGCCAGGGCGGGGGTGACCCCTACTCCTGGGGTCAACCCTGAGGGCTCCTGGGTCAGGGACACTGTGGCCACCGGCCATGACAGCCCGGGGAAAGCAGCCTGCTCACGGTGTGTGAGTGCACAGTGTGGTGCATGTGTGTGCATGGATGTGCACGTGTGTGCTTGTGTGTGTGCACACATAGGTATCAAACACACGTGGAAGGACTCTTGTCGTGTCCTGTGGGCAAGAAGTGCTGTTGGCATCTAGAGAAGGGAAGTCCAGGCCTGGCCAGGAAGGCCAGTGGGTTGCAGCGTCGTCAGCGTCATCCCATAGACCGGAAGGTCTTGGGTGGGATTCCCAGTCATGGCACGTGCCTGGGTTGCGGGTTTGGTTCCTGGTTGGGCACATACAACCGATCAATGTGCCTTTCTCTCTCCCCTCCCTCCCCGCTCTCTAAAACTGAGGAGCACGTCTGGGGGTGAGGGTTAAAAAAGAAGGGAGAGACAGGTGCAGGCTGGGGCAGGAGACATGGAGACAGCCCCTGTCACAGGGGCGGGTGGGGCTGGGGCTGGTACCGGTCATGGGTTGGCAGGCTGCAGGCTCCAGGCCACGCGGGCAAGGGGCTGGGCCGGTGTCTCCTGGAAGGAGCCAGAGTCACCATGTGAGGCTCCGAGCCCCGGCTGTCACACGCGGCTCTGCTGCCACAGCCGAAAGGCAGCTGAGGACGATAAGCCAGGGGCAGGCCGAGCTGTGTCCCGAAACACTTCATTGTGGACACTGAACTTTGAATTCCATATCATCTTCACATGTCACAAAATATTACTCTTCTTTTGATTTTTTCAGCTACTTATAAGTGTGAAAATCAGCCTTAGCTCACGGGCTATATGGCAACCCAGGGGACCCCAGGGAGGGCTCCCCCCACAGCCAACACGCCCCCTGTGTGGTTTCCGGTGGGGGGACCAGACCGTAGGTTCTGGGAGGGCAGGGCCCACGCTGGTTTGGTTCGTTCTGTCTCCCTGTGCCTAGCACAATACCTAGCACATAGTAGGAGCTCAGCACACGGTGGTCGAGTGATTGAACGTCAACTTTTAGGTTTAATGACCCGCACTGGACTCTCTGCTGTAATGGCTTCTTTGTCGGCTGTTCTCGGGTCTCTTGCCTGTGACAATGGAGCCCGTGTCCCTGTCCCCACGGTCCCCAGCACAGCACTGAGGGGTTGCTGTTAGCGAGCCGCCTGGCCCTGCGATCACACAGCCCAGCCAATGTTGGCCCTGCCGGGCTCCGTCCACCCGTGGCCAAGGACCCCGGGACCCGGCAGAATGCTGAGATTTCTTCCCTTCAGGGCTGAGGCTGGGTATTAACAAGCAGAAAAGTAATATTTATCCAAATGCACAGAGAATCAGGAAGGAGGGGAGTTAATGGTATCTTTAGGATTATTTTTATTTTATTGGTTTCACCCTCATCGGAGGATATGTTTGCGCTGATTTTAGAGAGAGAGGAAGGGGGGAAACACGGATGTGAGAAATCCCACTCAGTTGCCTCTTGTACGCACCCCGACCAGGAATCAAACTCACAACCGTTTTGTTTTAAGATTTTATTTATTTACTTTTAGAGAGACGGGAAGGGAGGGAGAAGAAAGGGAGAAAAACATCGATGTGTGGTTGCCTCTCCTGCGCCCCCTACTGGGGACCTGGCCCACAACCCAGGCCTGTGCCCTGAGGAGAATCGAACTGGGGCCCTTTGGTTCACAGGCTGACACCGAATCCACTGAACCACACCCGCCAAGGGCAAACCCGCAACCTTTTGGTGTTCGGGACGACACTCCACCCAACTGAGCCACCCAGGCTCAGGGCTTGGACACGCTGGTTCATGAACACCCACATTCACTAGTGGGCCCAAGAGAGGTCAACGAAAAAATACCTACAAACTTTCTCTTTAAGGAGCACACAGCTGATGTGTTCATAGTCTCTTCCTTCACTGCAAACAGAGGTCGGGTCCGGTCTCAATCACTCCTTGCGTTCTGCACCGGTTCTTCTGAGGCCAGAACAGCTGATAGGGACCCGGGTCCCCAGAGCCACCCGACGAGGGAAGACACAGACAGCCTTTTCCTCTGGTCCCACACCAGGAGTGGACGGTAGCCCGCCCCCTCGGCACCTGCCGCTGTCACAGGTCTGCTCACCGCCCTCCCGGGGCAAACCTGGGTGTTTCTGAGCTAGAGAGACCCCAGGGCCAGGACAGAGGTGGCGTCTTCCGTGTTGTGGGCAAAGCCCCCCCTGCCTGCTGGGACTGGGGCCTGACTTTGGGGCAGCAGAGAGCACTCGGCGCCTCCTCTCCCTGCTGGTCTCACCCGAGTTCACCTCGGGCCTGTGGGCTCTGGAGCAGAAGGGGCGGGCGGGTTCCCAGCCCCTCCCGATGCAGCAAAGGCGGAAGCCCTGCACTCCGCTCGCCAGCCCTGTGCGCGTCTGCGGAAGATCAGAAATGCGCCCGAGAACAGGCAGGCCGCAAAGGAGCTAAACCATTTTTCAGAGAGTCTCCGAGAGTCCCCATCAGGTCATCAGCGATCTCCCCTCGACAGGTGCCAAGGACGGGCTCTGGTGCCCTGCGTCGCCGCCCTTCCTGGCCTCTCCCGGTTTTCCTGGGAACCGATGAGCGCTGTGGGACCGCGTGGTCTGAGCTGTGGGTGTCCCGTCGACTTCCCGGGAGCATCCGGTTCTCCCCGAGGCGCTGCCCTGCGCAGGCTGGGTCTGAGGGCAGGCCGTCGTTTCCAAGTCACCGCACGCCACGTTTCTGAGGACAAGCCCTTGGGTTGGTACCTGTCCCAAAAGGTCTGTCCTGCTACCCCGGAAGCCGTGCTCTTTCTTTTTTTCTTTTTTTAAATATTTTATTTATTTATCTTTAGAGGGGAAGGGAAGGAGAGAGGGAGAGAAACATCAATGTGTGGTTGCCTCTCGTGCATCCCCTGCAGGGAACTGGCCTGCAACCCAGGCATGTGCCCTGACTGGGAATCGAACCGCGACCCTTTGGTTCGCAGGCCCGAGCTCAATCCACTGAGCTGCACCAGCCAGGGCCCGTGCTCTTTCTAAACAGAGCAGAGCAGCAGAAAATAGAAAGACAGCCCACGGAGCTGCCCCTGACTGTCCTCAGCGAGAACCTCAGCTGCTGCGCGCAAACCTGTCGGACCGCAGGGTCTGACCGGGCAGGCCTGGCGGGGCCAGTGTTCCCGGCGGCCAGCGCGACGGGTCCACGGGCCACACGTGGAGTGCCAGGGGCCCAGGCGCCCTTTGTCCTGCTCAGATCCTGAGAAGACGGGAAGGGGACGAGGGGCAGTGTCACGGGTGAACTTGGGACACAGTGGGTAGAGGCTGCTGGTCTGTCTTGCCTCTAGGACACAGGGAAGTCATCCCCTAACAGCTGGCCCATGGGTGAGACGACGGAAATCAGTCTGTGTCCTTAAATTTGTGTCTTTTTAAAGGCAGTTACGTTAGAACGTCGTTTAATACGCCAAAAGGTTGCGGGTTCAATCCTCAGTCAGGGGCACATACGGGAGGAAACTGATCCTTGCTCCCCCCACCCATTCCTCTCTCAAATCAATAAACACACCCTCGGGGGGGGATTAGAGAGAGTAAAAGTAAAAACACCAAGAAGGCAAGCACCGGGGAGGCCACAGCCGGTGCCGCCAACCAGCACGGAGCTGTCGGGAGGAGGGGCTCCCACCGGCTCGCACCGCCGCACACGTCAGCCGGCACCGTGCACGGCTCGGCGGCCAGGACTCTCCGACGCGTTCAGGCGCTCTGGGCGCCTCCTGGCCTCTTTGTACATATTCCGTTGGAGGGGCTCGGGTTCCAGCCAGCATGGCTTCCGGACCACAGGCCCCGTGGCTTACACAGCAGAAACAGCATCTCCCGGCCCTGGAGGCCGCAGGGCCCGGGACCCAGGCGTGGGCGGGGCTGGTTCCTTCCAAGGCCCCTCTCCTGGGCGTGTGGACAGCCGTCCTCTCCCTGCGTCCTCACATGGCTGCCCCCCCGTGTCCACATCTCGTCCTAGGAGGACACCAGTCAGATCGGGTCGGGACCTCACGTTACGTTAATCGCCCCTTTAAAGGCCCTATCTGCAAATAAGCTGCGTTCTGAGGTCCTAGCGGGGAGAACTTCAACACAGAAATTTGGTGGGACCTAATTCAGCCCGTCAGAGTGGCCCTGTCTGGCGTTTGGTGGGAGGACACGAATGTCCCGAGGCCCAGCAGCCTGGTCTCTCCGCTGGGTTCGGGCCCTGGCTCCACCCGGATGCCCCGTGTGCCTCAGTCTCCTTGCCCAACACGTGAGGGGTTTCCTGTGGGGTCTCCGAGGTTCTCCCAGCTCCAGGACTGGGCCGTGTGTCCCCGTGTCGGGGGGCCGGGAGGGTGTGGATAGCGGTGGCCAGTAGCACAGGGGCCGCGGGAGGAAGACTCCCAGGCCAGAGCAGGACAGCCAACCCCTGGGCAATGGGCCTGAAAACCTGCCCCCTGGCCCACTCACCGCTGTTGTTTGGGGGCAGAATAGGGTGAGCTTTACCCCAAAGCTGATTCATAACAGATATTCCAGGAAGACTCTGCTGTAGCTCCCAGTGGTCAGTCCTTGGGGTGAGCCTCGCCCCACGGAAGGGGTGCAAGTCCCAGTGTCACTGCTGTGGGTGTCCTTGCCTTCAGCGACCAGTCCAGAGACAGCCCCCAGACCCCTGAGGGACGTGACTGAACCCTCTTATCCCCAGGTGCATGCAGAGGGCTGTAATCTGTGTGAAAGAGAGGGGCACACACGTGGACACACACATACATGGTACACAGGCACATGGAGACACACATGCATGCGCACACAAGCACACAGAGACACATGCTTTATACATGGGCACACCCACATGGTACACAGGCACACACAGACACACATGCATGCACACAGAGTGCATATGGATACACACTTGACACAGGCACACCCGCATGGTACATGGGCACACAGACAAATGTATGATGGGCACACAATCACATGTGGTCATGTGTGCTGGTGCGTGAACATGCATGCATGTGCAGCCCCATGCACGTGTGTGCATACCTGGACATGTGTACACAGGGACACATGTGAGTGCCTTGTGTGCACAAGACACACATGCGCACATGGGCACACAGACCCACATACACAGGAACACACAGGCATGCACATCCACATGCTCACACACATGCACACATGGACACACTGAGAACACACACACTCGTTCACACCCACATATAGCCGGGCAGTGGAGTATTTTGGGAGCAAGGATCGTGAGGACATAGGGTCTGCGTTGGGCATCGGCCTTGCTGTACCCTTTTCATTCCTTTGGGGTTTTTTATTTTTAAATCAGGCGAGCGTGTCGCTTTTCCTATCACAGGTGTCTTTAAAGAGTGCGAGCTGTCTTCCTGGCCCCTGGGGACCAGTGATTGTGTTTGCACGTCTCTGAGACGGAAGCAGGGCCTCCGAACCTCCGGCGAGCCCATTCCGTCACCCCCAAGACGGCTCCCGTTTTCCCAGGAAATCCCACCGCCTGCCCTCCCAGATGCAGCCGGTGCCACTGGAAAATTCCACAAGAGCTTCCCCACCACTGGCTTCTCACCTCTTCCATCTGGGGACAGGGCTCGGCAGAGGTGGTTGGAAATGTGACTACCCATCTGCCACTTTGTTTTAGCAGCAAACTGGTGAAAGCGCGAAGCTTTGGGGGCAGAAAAATGTGAAATCAGGACCCAGATATTATATCTCTTGGTCTTTAGCTCGACTGAAAGACAAGAAGTCGGGTGATTATGAATTAGTGTTTACTGAGTTTCTACCAGCCACAGGGACATTTTCTAGGATTTTGTTTCGATTTTCATTGCGACTCACAGAAGAGTCTTCCTTAAAATGTGTGAATTAGAGAGGAGTATCTGTCCAACCTGTAGGTGGAGTTCAATAAGTTATTGAAAGAAAAAATTCACATCCACTCCATTCATGTTACCTTGGCCCCTGAAATCACTCTCAGTTTTTTCTATCATAATAATTATTTTTTTTAACCTACAGAGTCCTTCAGGGGTACACAGGGAGGGCAAAGCTCAGAAACAGGGTGAAAATGGATTTTTAACAGAGGTGACAAATCATAACAGTTCTCATGGGGACAGGTGCCTTTCTTTTCATTTTACTAGAAATGTTTGACAGCTAAAGGTTTGGGGGGAGACTAGAGGAACTCCTTCTGAAATGAGTCACCAGACGGCCGTGCTAATTTGATAATGAGAGTGGAGTATTTTTGTTTAACTTTGGGAAAAAGTCAAATGAGCTAGATGAGGCCACCGATTGGAGTTCCTTAATCGGGACCCACTGTACAATTTTTCCTGAATTCTGTCACTGTGACATCGAAAATAGGCTCCAGAATGAAATATGTGATTGCATCTTTAATAGTTTTGAATTCTGGGAAAATTTCCCTCCGAAATCACATTGTTCTTTTCCTATTATTTCTATTTTTCTCATGTCCTGAGCTTACACTTTATGTTACTGATATAATGCATCAGTAAATAAGAACAGGAAACACTTATAAAAATTTTATTTTAAGCTTTTCCCATTAAAGATTTAAAGGAGGCAACATTTCATGTTATGTTTATAAATCCACCGTCTGGTTTATGGTAAACCGTGCTGACGTCTTTGTATTTTTGCCCGAAAGTTTTAATTGATCGCACAAAATCACCTGTTTAAGATTGAATTTGGCAACTGGAAAAGCTAATATGAATTCTGTTCTGTGCTAACAGGCTTTGACTTTGGAAACAAAGGTTCCTTAAAATTTCTCGTATTGATTAAGTCCAGCGCAATCATTTTTTTTTCCGATACACAGAACACTGGAAAATGTATAAACCTTTATTATTCCTCATTGAAACGAGTGTCTTTGGATTTGTAATTATATTGTCTAATAAAACTGAACAGTCGGTGCTATTTGCATATTATATGAAGAAGTGTCAGACAACAAACTCATAGCAGTAAATTAACATAAAAGCTAATTACATATCTCATCAACTTACAAGAGTTTCCGGAGGCATCGCTCCCCTGTTTCAGCCTAGAGTGAGCAGGGGCTGACTCCTCATCCCTAAATATCGGCTTCTGACTAATATCAGAAGTGATTTCAATATTTTTATGGATGAAAAGTCAGCGATTAAACTAGATGCAGTACTTGCCACAACGCCGTTAAATTTTCTCCATTGACTAGAAACCTCTAGAAAGAAAAATCTTTGCCACAATGGGAAATTCATTATCGGTCACTCGGCAGCTTAAGTTCCGGTTTCACATCCGAGGGACACTCCAAAACGGTGATAAAAAATGGGTGCGATTTATCTGACATGGCCAGACTCTTATGAGGGAGACAGATAGGCCAGGAGGGCCGTTCCCAGGCCCGATGGTGGGCTGTGCCGTAATTGCATCCCTGCCTGGTGGTGATAGCCATGGAGCAAGAAATTTGCCACAAGATTAACAGACACACAGTTGCGAGCAAACACAGAAGCCCTTCTGTAATTGGGCTGCCATTAACGTATTGTCCTAGAGGTCGGGAATACATCCCTAACTCCGGTGTTCTAGGGAGACCGAAGCCAAAACGTCCCCCCTCCTAGCTTCCGTTTCCGAGTTGCTTTGAGAGGGGACCTCCTCCCCCCCCCCCCCCGTCACGGCGCTCGAAACAAGCACATGGTCAGCCGAAGCCTAAAGGGAGTAAAAAAAAAAAAAAGACGCTACAACTACTACGTATGATTTGAGCAGGAGGTAGGTTTCCAAACGAGAAAAAGTTAGGATTTTCTTGGATCAGGGTGCTCCAAGGAAGCGATGAAATCCTAAAGGATCGTTTTTTTGTATTTGTCACAGACAGCGGCCCGCCCGCCCGCGGACGTCAGGGCTGTAAGAAAGCCATTTCCTCCCGAGGCCGGGATGGCGCCCTTCCCATTCATATTTTAATGAGGCCAGTATCTCTGAGACAGTCCTTGCAGGTCGGAGGCAACCGTGCCCTAAGATGACAATAGAGGTGGCTTTATTGAGAAGGACCATTCAAAAGCCTCAGAGAGCCGAGTGAAAGACTTCGTTTTCTTCCACTTGTCCTCATACACTTATCATTATAATTCACTCTTAGAATGAAACTCTTCGTCGAGGAGAAAGAAGCTCCGTTCTTCTAGGAACAACCTTTAAATTTACTGGCCGCCCTTCCGCTGCGTGGAATCGTGTCAAACGCTCAACAAACGCATTTTACTAAAACAGCAAAAGAGCTGCAACGCACAGGCATCGTTTTCCTAATTCTTGTCCTTGCAAAATTGGATGCTTTGGGATTTACAAAAAAAAATTTTTTTTTCTTTAATCTTCTGTAAAAGGAACTCTCCTAGGCGCATTCTGGGTGTTTTTCCTTTCTTGTTTTTAGTGAGGATTGTGATGTTGTATTTTCAGAGGTACCTTGGCCGCCAGCATTTTCTGCTCTTAGAGAATGTTTACTAATTACAGCAGAAAGCCAGTTAGTGTGCAAAGGCTTATGAAGCTCACGTGTCGATCCCTTGAGAGAACATTCTGTGTGAAAACAACAGGCACAATACGACTGTATTTGGGCCCGTAAAATTACACTTTCAAAGTGGGAAAAACAACCCCGCTTGGGGGAGATGTGCACTGTGGCATCTGTGCCGACCCAGGTCGCACACGAACGGCTGCCCCAAGTAAGCGTGGAAGGCCTTTCCCACGCGAGTGTCCTGATTCGCTCAGGTCTCTGATCCCAGCCGTTCCACACCCGGCTCAGGACGCCGCTCCATCTGAGAGGGGCCTCCACTCGACGTGAAATCCTGGCAAGTGGTTCGGTTCCAAAGCTCAACCGGCAGGCAGACCCTCCCGCTCTGTGGGGGCCCCCTCCGGCACACACCCCCCTCCCCTTCCCGACTTTTCCGACTGGGGAAGGAGGAGGGAAGGAGGAGGAGGAGGGAAGGGGTTCATGATGACTGTTAGATTTTTTTTTTTTCCCCTAAAAGAGAGAGCCTTCCCTTCTCTTTGAAGTAAAAGCCTGTTTTGTCGAGGTCCAGAACGCTCTCCGAATACATTTCACATGCATCAGATAAGGAAATATTCTTTACAGCTCACGCAGGGCAGGAAAAAGGACCCTCCATTCTGCTAATGAGCTGCTTCCTTGCCATTTAAGCATCTACCTCCGTGTGCTGGGATTGTCCAGCCCGGACACCATTTAATCCTTCGTTCCTCCGAGTCAAGTGTGTTCAGTTTGTTCACTGGTGTATTTAAAAAAAAAAAAAAAACAAAACACACAAACCAACCAACCCAAAACAACTTGCGGTGGCTCAGGGGCATGGTGAAAGTGTAGAGAAAACGCAACTTGCGTGTGGGGTGTGCACCCTTCAAACCAGGCACTTTTCGGGTCTTTCGACTGCAGACACAAAAACAAAACAAAACGCCAACACGCTTGTGAGTGTTTAAACACTTGATATTTTAGTGATTAAATAACTGAGGTGGTGTGTTCCGCTTTCATAAACAGCCTGGACAGCAGTTTAAAAATCCATTTGAAGTCAAGTTTTTTTTTTGGGGGGGGCGGCTAAGGAGGGATATTGTTACCCGGTGCCCGGTGGGGCCGTTGAAAGCCAATTAGTGGTGTTTTTCTTTTGCTCTTTCCTCTTGGTTTGTTTCTTTGAACTTTTTTTTTTTTTTTTTTTTTTTTTTTTTTTTTTTTTTTTTTTTTTACGAAGTTGATTTCCTTAAGAGACCCGCCCGCCCGGGTGCTCGCCCGCACTCAGGCAGGGGCGTCGCCCGCCCGCGCTCCCGGCGAGTCCCCAGCGCGGCCGTGCGACTCGCGGCCAGATGGCGGCGAGGCGCGGGGACCCTTTGTGCGCCCGGAGCGCGCCTGTGAATGCCGCGCGGTCGCCGGCACCGGAAGGGTTCCCACTGCGCCTGAAAGGGGACAATGGAGGCTGCGGATGGCGACGTTGCAGAAATCGAGACCATTTGCGATTCAGCCCCTGTCACCATGGTTGTCAGGCAAACTTCCTGCTTTGATCAGCGGAGGGTGGAGAGGGAGGCCCGGCGGCCGCACTGCGCGTCCCGGCGCCCTTGGCGGGTCCCCGCCCCCTTCCGGAAGGAACTGGGGACCAGCCTCCTGCACCTTGACCCGTCTAGACGGCCCCCAAGTTTTTGTCTCCGTTACCAAGGGCGAGGGGTGCTCTTTGACCCCCGCGCAGGGCGGAGGTGGCGGCCAGAGGGTCCTCTGAATCCTGGCTGGATTCCGGAGGGAGCGGGGGGCGCACGGCGACGCCACCAGCTGTTCCAAAGGACAGCGCAGCCGCGCCGGCGACCAGGGCCCACGGCCTCTGGTCGTGTGCCCGCTCCACTCCACGCAGGGGCACTGCGCGGCGCAGGGGGCAGCGGGACCGCCGAGGGCAAACTCCTGGCTTTGCCTAAGTTTCTCCTGAACTGAAGGAGAGTTCTGGAACCAGCCGAGAGCGGCCGGCTCTCTCCAGCTCGGCTCTCCTCTCCTCTCCTGTCTTCATTTCCCTCCTCCTCCTCCTCCTCCTCCTGCTGTTCCTTCTCCTCTCTCGCTGCCAAGTAGACGGATAATAACCGCATTCTGTGCTTGATGCCCTTAGTCCACACGGTCGATGACTTTTACGCATCAGGATGGTCTCTAGTTTGAATGTCTTTTTCTGTCCACCCGCAAAAAGACGCACTTTTAAGAACCCCGGGCTTTAAGCTAACTTCTTGAGTTAGGTAAATAATACGATCGCAGGCACGTTTTTACGTTAGGATCCTGAGGGCCGTGCCCGGCCCCCGGGGGGCTGCGCATCTCCCCGGCTAACCCTGGGGCGCCTTTTCAGTCGAGGTGGCCTTGAAACGACTTTCCTGCCCGCGTTTTCTCGGCAGGTTCCCGTGGCCCTGTCCGAGGCGTTCCTCACAGACCTCCTGGACCAGGTGTGCCAGCGGATGAACGACTACAAGCCGGAGGTGGACCCTGTGACCCAGGAGAAGACGTTCAAGAGATTCGCCCCAAGGAAAGGAGACAAAATATACCAAGAATTTAAAAAATTCTCTTTTTACTCAGAGGCTTACAGACCTTTGAAATTCGCGGTAAGCTCTCTCGGCTCTGGGAACGTGCTTAGCTTTTTTTTTTTTCCTTTCCTATTTGTTTTTGGTGGTTGTTGAGTTTCACGATGTGGAACATTAAGATGCTACGTTTGCTTTGTTGTCCTGTGCAGCCCAGGCATTTAGTAACCTGCCTTCTGAGACACGGAAGGGTCTGTGCTATTTCGGTCTCGGTGGGGAAAGTTGAGGGATATTTTCCATAAAGTGCTGTCACAAATCCCAGCGACCCTAAGACACACTTTGCACTGTCGCTTGGCTTCTGCGGGGGCGGGGAGGGGGGGGACACGCGGGAGGGCTCTCGGGGGCTCCTCTTGCCGAGGTAGGTCTCCTCCAGGTTCAACACCGAATGAAAATGCATGTGGTTCTTCTCCAGCCGTGAAGGCCAAAGGGTGAGCGAGCGAGAGGGGCGCCCTTAAGGTTTCACCGAAGAGAGAATGTTTTCCTGAGTTAGCGCAAGTGTTTTAGCACAAACTAAGTTAAACAAAGGCTTAGGTATGGTGGTGGGCTTCCTGCCAAACTTCCCCCCGGTTCGGTGTTTGTTTTACGTGCGTGCTGGCCCCTGCTCACCGGAGTGTGCCTGGCAAACTCTGTCGCAATGGCTTTCACTTTACTTAACGCTGTTGAATCAAAGTGATGAAAAGAGGCCTGTCTTTTTTTTTTTTTTAATGTATTAAGTTCACGCATTCGCCAAAATGTCAGGCATGCTGAAACCCTGAAACGAGGGCTTTAGCTGACTTTGGAAGCTTTCATTTTAATTAAAAAGTAAAGGTAATCATTCTGGGGCGAAAGGACTCTGGAAGGGGAATGGCTTTGAGCAAGAGGGCTGGTCGTCGCCGGTTTTAAACAGACATGCTGTGGTGGGAGGGAAATGTTTTTTAAATGCCATTCAAGAATCGTAGGGTCTTGCTTAATGAACTCAGAGAGTGGTTCACAAGGGTCTGGTGAGTGGCCCTCTGTAGCTTCCCCACTCCTAAAACTGGAACCTTCCACTTCCCCAACACGGGCACAGCCTCCGGTTAGAATTTAAGCATCGCAAATACGGGGGCAAATTTGAGCTCCCTCTTCGCCGAAAAGTCAGATCGGGGCGGGGGTGGGGCAGGGGGAGAGCGAAGGGAAATCGGGGGGCTGCAGCCCTAAATGGTGCGACAAGAAACTTCCCTAAGTAACTGTCAAGCGTGATGCCCACAGTGAAATTAAAGATGCGCGTGTTTCGATTGCTGGGAGGGCTTAATTGTTTTCACACTTCAGGTCCCAATTTTAAAAACCACAAAAATGGGTTATCATGTTAAATCGGGAGGGAACTGGTTCCACCACTTCAAGGAGCTAGCAGCTCTTTAAAAAATAAACAAACACGCGAAGACTTCTCAGCTCCATAAGTAGGAAGGAAATGGGTTTCTCCCTCCTTTTGCATTCCCTCTGAAGGAAGGGAAACAGAGTGTCGGCCATTCCTCCCTCCCGTCTTTCAACAGGACTAATCAGCTAGTTAAGTCCCAGGAACGGGATGCCTCACGCAAGCCGGAAAGGGGGTTAACCGGCCCCAAAAGGGCCGATCAAAACCGACCACCTCGGCGGCGCGATGTTACGTTTTTAGCCAATAAAACGTTGACGCGGTGCCCTGCGAGCGCGCCTGTACCCACATGTGTTCTTTTGCTCCTACAGTGCGAATCCATCGTCGAAGAGTACGAAGAGCAGATCCTCTCACTCATCGCCCGGGAGGCACGTTACCTGGCTGACAAGCTGTGCGCTGAAAAGCCAGGTACTGTGTCTGATGTAACACGCGCCCTCTAGCTTGCCCACCCCTCCTCTCCCACGCAACATCGCCGCAGCTTCCCCCGCCCCCCACCTCCCCAGACCGAGCCCCTTGTCTCCCGGCCACCAGAGCTTCTCCACTGAATCAGAAACGATGACACCCTGGGAGTGAAAACAAATAAACACAACCACGGGGCTGCCGGGCTTGACCGTCCGCGCTTCCTGCCCCTCCGCATTTTAAGTGAATTCAAAAGAACCAAAAGAGCGTGATTTCCAGTGGGGAAGGCGCGCGTGCTGGTCGGAATCGGATGAGCCCAAAGCACTCGGCTCACTTTAAACTCTGAGAGATTTTGAAGTCTTCATCCTGGACCAGGAGGGGGATTCTCTGGCTTGCCTGGCATCTCCACCAGCAGAAAGTGGGGGCTTTGTTTCGGAAGGGCATTTTAAATGTCTCTTTGTTTGTTTACTGGACAGGGGTGCTGGATACTTTTTTTTCCAGTTCCTTTCCCAGAGTATCTACTTCTTTAAAAAAAATTTTTTTTTCTGGCAGAGGGTGGAAAATAATACTTGACTCATGGTCTTACACACACACTCAGAGGCTAGGGAAAAATATGCCAGAACTTTTCCGAT
Source organism: Anoura caudifer (assembly GCA_004027475.1). Classification (NCBI taxonomy): domain Eukaryota; kingdom Metazoa; phylum Chordata; class Mammalia; order Chiroptera; family Phyllostomidae; genus Anoura; species Anoura caudifer. The sequence continues at coordinate 6,930 of PVKU01010553.1, read as the reverse complement.
TAGATACAAAGTTGAAACCTGCTCTCGCCGTTGGCTCCTATCCATTGTGCGACTGAGCCAGGGAGTGTATCTTTGTGCAATGATAGAAGTTTGAAACATTTAGCATTTAGCAACTGTTTCTAATAACGTACAGTGTACCTCCACCCACAGTATTAAATGTGTTGCCAAAGTTCTTAAAATAATACTGCACTGTCCGTAGACAAATATGGATGCCATTCAAAGTTATTCAACAAGAAAGTTAGTTACAAATCCCCGTGAACGGGATGAAGTTTTCTTACTCTGAGCAGAAAATAGGGGTGCCTTCTGTTTCGAGTCCAGTTCGGGTGGCAGTGTGAGGTGAGCAACGCACGGTCAGGGTTGCTTGGGAGTTTGGGAGCTTTTTGTCACCGATTTTGGATATGTGCTGTCATTTGTGAAATTCGCATAAATAAGTGTGTAACCGTAATTTCCCAAAGACAGTATTTTCTTAGTTTTTCCCCAATTAATTCAGGGTGCATGCCTGCACTGAGATAGAAGCAAAACTGTGGAGAACGATATTGCAGATAATAGCCTTCCTACCTCTCCTCATAAAGGGTCTGCCCTTGACCTAGTCACCCACGGCCCAGGCAGGTGACCTGCAGTGGGCACACCTGCCCACACGTTACAGAAGGACTCGGCAGAGTTTCACCAACTCTTTCCGGCAGCAAGTGCCCCAGATAGCAAGATTTGGGGGGAAGACTTTGTTTCCAAGAGCAGTGATTTGACTACATTCCAATAATATTCACCTCCTCTTTGTTCCTTCCGCATGCTTCTCATTGGAAATGAAAAATTAGCCTCCAGAAAATGCCAGCCTACCGCATCGCCCTAAGATGTGTGCCATATGACTAGATATAAAAATAAAAACCTGATTAGATCGTTAGTTCCCGATAGCGTTTGAGTTTTTAAAAGCCCCAGGTTAAGCACTCCCACTATAAACAGGGATATTGGTGCCTTGGAGCGGGCGGGGTGGCCACCCCAAGGAGGGGCGGTCCCAGAGCTGTGGAGTGGGCTGCAGGTTTTCACCTTTTGTTTCTCTATGAGATGTGCTTATGGATGTCCCCAAACATTCATAAATCACAAAATGAAACTATATGTTAATCTTAAAAAAAAAAAAAAAAGAGTCTAGAATCCTGGTCCGTCCCCCCCGCCCCGCCCCGATCCCCTTCCTCTCGAAGTAAATTCACACCATTTAACAAGGCAGAATGGGTTCAAACTTAAGAATTATCGCCGGAGAGAGTCCCGGTGCGCGGCCGAGGCGTTATTTAGCACGTGGGGCGGGTTCCGATAACCGTGCGGGAGGTGAGGCTGTCCCACGGCAGGAACAGGCCGCGTGCTTTCCAACGCCGTCAGAAATTCACGCCCGGTAGTTTCCCGTTGGGCGAAGGCCGAACTGGGCCTGGTGCCCGGCAATGGCGCTGGGATAGCTCTCCACGGGTCCGTGTTCTCCAGATGCGGCCGTGTGCGTACATCATGGACGTCCCGAGACCCCGGGCACCGGCGGGTCCCCCCCACCCCCCGCAGCGTGGGCTCTGGACGAGGCGCGGCGCCCAGGGCCGTGAAAATGTGTCCATGTCGCTCTCAGAGAGATACGTAATATTTTCCAAACTAGGTATTTCTAAAATTGGAAGCGTGGTCAGAAGGTGCGTCTCTTTCTATATTTACATACTTTACATATATGTACATAAGTGTATATGTATGTGAATTTTGCTTTTTTCTATTTAGATCATTTCCCTCTATTTTTAATAATTACCGGGGAGCGATAGGGGCCCATTGACAGACTTCTAAGAGTTTCCGCCTTCCCGAGCTGTGATGGACGGAAAGTTGTGAGACATTTAAGGTGTGCCTCGCGGTGATGTGACCCACGTACCACTGTGAGGGGCTTCGTCCCCATCCAGCTGAGGACCACCTTGGAGTCCTTGCACTAGGAAGGTTCCAGGATGCACCCTCCTCCTCACAGACAGACAAACCGGAACGGCAGAGAAAGCACATCTGGGTCAAATGTTAGGATGGCCGCGCGTGGATTTTGAAACAACACAGTGAGATTTTCATCAGCGTCCGAGGTGTTTCCCACGGGCCCAAGCGTCTCCTCCAGAGGCTCGGGTGCGAGTGGGTCTGTGGACGCCCCTGCGGGTCTGGTCCCGGGCCGAGCGAACATCCTCAGGGCACCTGTGCTGGAGGTGCGACAGGGCGGTGGGGGAGGGGCACCTCCCATGGAGACTCTCTCTCTTTTTGTCCCCCCAGGCAGGCAAAGAAATCCAAGCGAGTTCATTAGATTTTCCTCATGGAATATTTTGAGGCACATAAGCCAGGCTTCTCTGGATCTTTACTTTAAGGCCTTGACATCAAGCTGATGTTTAAAAATCCCGAGAAGATGTAAGGTCATGGTTCCAAGGATAGCTGCATCCCACCCAAGCCGGAGAACGTATCAGTCCAGATGGAATGTGCGCAGTCGCTTCCGTTTGGGGAGGTACTCGTCAGCCGGCGCGTGGGAGGGTACACATGCAAGTACATACCTGCGTTCTGTGTACACATCCCTCAGGCTTCGATAGCGGATCTTAACGTGTAAAGCCGTCGGGATGATGAATCTGTCATGCAGTCCTTTCAAAGGCGACATGTGGTATAAAGTATCAAGCAGCTATGAATGCGTCGCCCCCATTGCAACCAAAAGTGTTTCTTCCCTCTTTGTACAAGACTTCCCAACACTCATGAGGTTGTTAGAGTTGATATTCCAAATCACTGCTTTCTAGGCGAGCATTATTTTCTCTTTGAAGTAAACTGCGTAGCTAGAGTAATCCGTCGCCTTTCTAAAGAGAGGTGGCATTACTTGTCTCCCGCTGGAAAAGTCGGATGTAGCCAAGCCCCTCTGCTCCTTGGAGGACATGCGAGTGCACTGTGCTCTCTGTAAAGTGTCCCTTAAATGCCCCACAGCCATGGGCGAGCAAGACCGCCCCGGGCTCAGTTTTAGGACAAGAATTGCAAAGCATTGGCCAGTGTGGAGGCTGGGTTTGGGGTACAGGAAGTAGATGACACCCTTTTTTTTTTTTTTTACCTTTGTGTATTTTTGAAATGTTCCACACTTTCAAAGTCTTCCAAACTGGGCAGCCACAAAAACAGGCTTTTTGCAGAAAGCCGATGCCTTTTGGGCTGGTGTTCCACGTGATGGTGATGCACTCTTAACTTTTTTTCTCAGGTCTGTGCGAAACTTCTCCTGATCGTACTGAATTCTAGCACCGACCTGCCGCTGGTTGGAAAGGAGGAAAAACACAGCCAAGGTCAATGCCTGCATTTCTGTCTGCCTGTGTCTTCACGGGAAGAAATTCTGTGCCCCTGGTTTCCGTCACGTTGTCTTGTGTGTAGTGTTTTATTGAAAATCTGTTGTTTGGTCTCATTTAAAAAAAAAAAAAACCCTGATTCTTTCTATAGGTGAAGCTGAGGGCATAAAACAAATTACCTTTGTGGATTTTGATAAAAATTGGCATGACAATAAGGCATTTAATTCGGTAATAGGAAAAGGGAGAAGCCATTTCGTAAATGAAACAAGGATTTAATAATGCGTCCTGTATAGTTTGTGCACAGATACAAAGTATCGTTGTCTATTTCATAAGATTTGATTTGATTTGATTTCTTAAAGACTTGATGGGTCATGAAATTAATAAAATATATTGCCACAAACTCCAGATTATCTCCTCTGGGTTATATCTGGCTATCGGTGAAGGAAACAAACTCACTTTATATCAGGAATGAAATTTAAGTTTCTAGAAACTGCAAGTTTAAAACCTTTCTAATCTCTAAAATTTAATCAAGTGCATAAGAATAATGAATAATTTTATAATGAGCATTATTACGTTGGCCCTATGCAAATATTCTGAATTCAAATGATTTAGGAAGTTGATTTATTATTATATTGTGTATCTTAAAAGGTGACACCAGAGGCCAGGTGTTGGGTGGGCCACAAACTCTTTGTTGCAGTTTTGCTTTTAAAAGACTTTTCGGCTAACATGTAGCGAGTGGATTTTACTCCTAAGGAACCCATTGTTCCATAGGTGTGTTTTTGTAGGTGTGGGGAGGGGAGGGCAGGTGGGACCTTTCGGAAATTTACCTTTGACCCCTCCTTAGTACAGGAACGCCTAGTCACCTCACTCCCGGACATTTCCTCGCTTCTCCTCATTTCTGTTCCATTGATACTCAATGGAATCTGACTTTAATTCCTTAAACTATCAGGGTGTAGTCGACTGCACTTGCTTTTTCAAAGAAATTCTCGTTGTTGTCTGTGAAGATTTACTGGGTAGGATGATACAAATTCCGCCCCTAAAAGAGCAAAGACTAGTTGGTCGTCATCTGTTTCCTCCTTGCTTAGAACGCACACTTTTTAACCCCATCAATGTCCACTCTTCAGGAGGAAACAATTCTTAAATCAAGGAAAAGTCACCCTGTCCCTCTTCCCCCTCCCCCCCCACCCTGACTCTTTCTAAAGGTCAGACTCTTATGTTCCTCTGTCCTGTTTTGGGGTACACCGAGGAGGGGTGCTGTTTCGGTTTGTCTGTAGCTGGTTCAGTGGGGTGGCACCAACCCATTGTACTCACTGCAGCTGTAAGCAAAATGGGAGTGGGTTGAAGAAGAATTAGCACCATTTTCCCGCAGGGTGGTAAAGTTGCTGTTTAAAACGTAGTCCCTGTGTCTTTACCGGAACTTCTCCATCCAAGCTGAAGTTAGCATTTCAAGTAGTTCGTTGGACTCACCTGGGCTTTTCCTGGTACTGCACCCAGAAGAAACAGAAGAAACATAGTTTCTTCTCTAGAGGAAACATAGTTTCTTCCCTGGGCTGATAGAGAGCGTGTCTTCCCCCACAAAGTTTCCCCCGAGCGCTGTAACATTTGTAAAGGGTGTGTGCTTTTCAGACTCGCCTTGGCAGTTGTTACAGGTTCTGAAATACAAACAGGGCTTTGCCAGGGGTGGAACTGAAGGGAATCGGGCTCTGGTTCACAACCTCGGTGCGGGGACAGGTGTGTCTCGTTTGCACGCCTTGAACAGAGCGGACCGCGCATGCATCTTGCCTCTGATGGCAAATAACTAAGGTTTTGCAAAAAGGTGGCCGGTTGGCATTTTATTTCCCAGTCAAAATAGTTTTGTCTCTTACAAGATTTTTGATATCTCAGGGCTTACTTTTTTTTTTTCTTTTTGGGCATTTTTTCCCCCAGATCAAACTTATTAAATTAAACTCATGCCAATATTTGTAGTGTATTAGGTTGGTTACTCATGAAACTATGGTCGAGGGATGGGTCGAGCGTTTCCCTCCCGGTCATGGGGCGGCTGCACCGCTTTGGCTAATGAGCAGTAATGAGACGGAGTCTTGGCCTGCTTCAGCATCCCTCCCAAACCGCATGCCTGCCTTTTCAGTGAGGTTAGCGGCCAAAAACCAAAGACTGGGAAAAACAAAAATAAAACAAAACAATACAAACCACACTGAGGATGTGAGAGAAAATTTTCTCAGAGTTTTTTTTAGACCTAATTCTAGGTCTAAGAAAGTTCCTGGAGGAAAAGGGGTGGGGGTGGGGGGGTAGTTACGAAAATAGTGAGGCAAGAACACAGTGTGGAATCGTGCTTTTATGAAAGGGCTTCTCCGGGTCTCTGTGGACGACTTCTGTGAACACGTTCTCATAAAGAAAAGCCCAAACTGGCTCAGATGAACCATTTGTGTTTGTTATGCGGTTACTATTTGCTAAGAATAAGCCAAGCCCAGGGAGCCCATTTCACTGAGGAGTGCAGGGTAGAATTGAGCCGAAGTCCCAAATGGGAGGGATCAATACTTTATTTACTAAGACAAGCCCTAAAAAAAAAAGTCAATAGTTGGTTCTATATTTTACGCCCATTTCTCTGCCTAGGTTAATATTTATTCATGTATGTAATAGCTTTGTCTGAATAAACATTTAATTCTACACCAATCTGAAAATTCAGGTGGTGATGGAGCAGGAGGGAAAACTGTTCTTTGATGTGGTGTGGTGGCCTGTTTTAAAATTGGACACAAATCTGGGAGCTAAGCTTAGATCTGGACTCCTGCTGCCTGGCATATGGCGGAGCCCTCTGCCAAAAGGCAGTGAACTACATTCAATGTCACAATGAAAAGATACCTGTTAGATGCAAGGGTGTTTTTATTATTTTATTGTGATTTTTCTACCTGGAATCTGATGTCCCTGGGTGAGTTTCTTAAATTTCTCAGATTATCTGTTTTTGGAGCAGGGAAGTAAATGGATCAGAGATCAAAGGGCGTCGGTGAAATTTAAAGGTGAAAGTCCCAGAAAGTCATTACCCTTAAATCACCTAGGAAAAGACGCAGTCAATGGCGTTGTCCTTGTGTGTGTGTGTGGGGGGGGGGTTCTCGCTGCCCTGTGCCCGCATTGTGCGCTTCCTGAGGAGGAGGGGTCCTTTCTTTTCGGCCGTTCTTCACGTGGAGACGGCGAGTGAATTTAATCTATAGCTCACGTGTCTGTAGGTCCACGGCCGGGCAGTGGGGTCCACGCCCCCGATACAGCGCTCCCTTCCGGAAGAGTCCCTGCAGGGCAGGGAGGGCCGTAGGCACAGAGACGCATGTGTACAAACCTGTGTGCCCAGAGAGACACAGAGTCGGGACACGGGAGGTCAGCCAAAGCTTTGTCTGCTCCCGGGGGAGACCTCGGAGAAAAAGCGTCTAGAAATTCCTGCCGTTCCTCCAAGAAAAGGAAATTTCTCTACATGCCCCATCTTAGCTTTTCAAGGTGTTCCAGGAAGGATGCTAAGTCACGGCACACAGAGAAAATCTTCTGTCTCACTGGGGCAAAACCTGTCAAGAAGTTATAAGCCGCGAGGTGACACCGGGAATACAGGAGAATCTTATTCTTTGATGGCCCGTTATTATGGAACACAGGTTTCAAGACA
>PVKU01010552.1:0-51058 GCA_004027475.1 Anoura caudifer | reverse complement strand
CCATCCAAGATTGCTCTATTCAGCAAAGCTGTCATTTAGAATGGAAGGGCAGATAAAGTGCTTCTCAGATAAGGTCAAGTTAAAGGAGTTCATCATCACCAAGCCCTTATTATATGAAATGTTCAGGAGACTTATCTAAGAAAAAGAAGATAAAAAATAGGACAGTAAAAAGACAGCAAACTAACAGATATTAACAACCACACCTAAAACAAAAGCAAACTAAGCAAACAGCTAGAACAGAAACAGAAACACAGAAATGGAGATCACATGGAAGGTTAGCAACAGGGGAGTGGGAGGAGGAGAGAGGGGGAAAAGGTACAGAGAATAAGTAGCATAGATGGTGGGTAGAAAATAGACAGGGGGAGGTCAAGAATAGTGTGGGAAATGTAGAAGCTAAAGAACTATGACACATGGACATGAACTAAAGGGGGGGAATGTGGGTGGGAGGGGGTGTGCAGGGTAGAAGGGAATGATGGGGGATAAATGGGACAACTATAATAGCATAATCAATAAAATGTAATAAAAATTTTTAAAAAGAAAATTATTTCCCATTTTAATTTTTCAGCAAAAAAATAAAAATCACTATTGAAACAAAATACAAATGAATTGCATTGTCAAAATAAAAAGAAAACTAATTTGGCTCAATAGTAAATTTCAATAAGAAACCTGATTAAGAAGTTTTAGTTTAAAATAGCAGTATCTTGGATATTCAATAGATTTGTTACTCTGTTGTAGTTTAGGGGCAAGAAGTAATGAAAAAAAAAAAAAACACCTGGCAATGCCAACTTACATAGAATTAGAATAACCATTACTCTCTTTGCCAATGAAGGCTAGGATTGTGTGAAGAAACAAAGAAATCTCCAAGACTTTTTGGAGAAATTCTAGTCACGTCAGTTCCTCCAGTCAATAAGGTCATCTTTAGCCAAGTACTGCATCACTGATTCTGTCTATTTCAGCAAGAAAATAAAATAAATCCATATTTCAATGTTAAGGTCATCGGAGCAGGGGTAACTTTCAAAATACTTTTTCAGTACTTTGATGTATCCAATGATTTCTGCCAATGAATTAAAAAGACAAGACCATCACTCTCAACTCCAAGCTCTAGAAGTACTTTCCCTGGAACTGGAAATTTTGTATATTTGTTGGCTCCCCATCCTCTCACAGAATGAAAACTTGGCCAAAAGAGTGCCTTCCTTTTCAGCAGCATTCACAGGCAATGGAAGGGCCTTCAGTCAGATTTGCCTTATTCATTGGACCGAAGTATCTGCTTAGTGAGCCAATCCATAAATGCACTTTGCCCTGTCAAGATTTTCTGGGACTGGGCTTTCCAATTCTCTCGAAAGAAGTTAAACTTTGCTTAAAGTTTAGTCAAACACTTCAATGGCAGTAAACTTCTTAGTACTCAAAAACTTTGTTTGCATTTGTATCAAAACTTCTTGTGGGAAAAAAAAAAAAAAAAAAACCCAATGATTTCAAAACCTGGCTCTGAGGAGACTGCTATCTATCGTAACAGTAAACAAGACTTTTTCAAGACTGCTGGCTGGGTCTTTGACACCAGTGAAACCTCATGTCAAAAACAATGAGAAATCATAATAGTGTGACTTCCCCGAATCAGGAAACCTAGATAGATAGCCAAACCAAGCCTGGTTATGCTTCACTGGGGCACAATAACCTAAGTAAGCTGTCTTTTCTCCCTATCTAAAGACTTTCTTAATGAAGAAAATTCTCACCATTTTGAAAGTATCTATGACCACTGACAAAGGAAAAAGGACTCATAGACATGGACAACAGTGTGGTGATTGCTGGGGGGAGAGGGGTGTAAGGAGACTAAATGGTAATGGAAAAAATACAATAAAGATTAAATTAAAAATCAGAACATTTTTGATATTTTAGTATGCACATAAATCAAGAAAACCAAGATTTAGCAGCACAAAAAATAACAGTAGTGTCATCATCTAGTTGTATAATAAAATGAAGACAACACAGCTGTGAATGCCTCCTATTTCAGGCTAGTAGAAGAAATGTCAGCATGTCTAATGTATGTGATGTCATTTGTTAAATACATTGTTTCGGTGTTCTCCTGTGGCTTCAATCACAAACCAGCTCAGTAAATTCCAAAGAATAAGACAGTGCCAAGCGCTTCCAATTTTACAATATGTATGTGGCTTATTGTGTTTAATAATGTCATAAGTGAAATCTTATCTATAGGAAACTATGTAAAACCACAAGTCTTATCCCTATGTCAAAGAATCATCAGGAAACAGACACCATTTTTTAAAAAAGTGAGACTTGTACATTTCAAAACAACCTACTTTCTCCTGGGTCAATGAATTTTTTTAAAAAAAGATAGAAACTAGCACAGTATACAGCCCTCAAAATACAGGAACCAGGTATCATCCAGAGTGAAGATGGAGCTCCAAAGCAGCGGGATCCTTTCATTCACTAAAAGTCGACTCTTCTGACCAAGAAGGGGAGAGGCATGGCAGTGCCACAGGAGATTCTTAGAGCAAGATCAGATGGGACCTGACTGCACTAGTATTTATTTTACTATCATGACTCCTATTGAGGGAAATCCTGCATAGAAATACAGGAACCCTATGTTCTTTCTAGCTCCACTGCTAGGGCACTACATTCCCTCCAGGAATGAGAAATTATAGAGTTCTTTCATCTTGGTCCATATATTAAACTTTGCTTTAGGCTATGTACTGCTAAATCCAACTTTGAAAACATTTTGTGCTAGGGCATTTTTTTAGCCCTTTGAGCTAGAGCTAAGTAGCTAGAAGGTGGAAGCTACACTAATAACTGGAAGCCACTAGTATAAAGGCAATTCTGTGCTCCCAGTTGCTAGTATCCATTGACAAGCATAGAATTTTTTTTTTTTTTAATATCGTAACTGGAAAAGGATGGAAGAACTTTGGAGTCAGGGCACTGGGAAACAGGCGGATTAGAAAGCGTATGACACAGCATCTATCTTCAATCTATTATTTGAGCCTATTTCAGAACTTGTACGGACAGAGAGACTGAGGTAGAATTTGACAAGCTCTTCAAGTTTTGGTATACTTAAAGCTGCTTTGGACTCAGGTGATAAATGGGACATAGAGAAGTGAAAGAAACCATTCCTCATATATGTTAATTAGGATTCTAATCTCTTCAAAAACAACAGAAAAATGGGGGATACAGATACAAAAATATATAATAAAATTTACTATAAGGAATTGACTCCTAAATTTATTGTAAGGACTATTTACAGAGGCTGAGAAGCCCCACATTCTTCCATCTGCAATCTGGAGGGCCAGTAAAGCTGGTTGTCTAGTTCAGAGGCCTGGGAGCCAGTGAGCCAACAGTAGAATTCCAATGTCTCAGCTCAAGAAGTCAGGTACTCAAGAAGCCTCTTTTCCTATCCAGACCCTCAATAGATTCAATGATGCTCACCCACATTGTGGATGACAATCTGCTTTACTCTAATCTACCAATTCATGCGCTAATCTCTTCCAGATACGCCCTTACAGACACACTCTGAAATGTTTAACCAGATTATCTGTGCATCTTATCGTCCAGGCAAGCTGGCATATAAAAATTAACTATCACATCACACGTCCCATAGAAGCACGCTGCTCAGGGGCCTTGAGGATTAGGAGTTTTGAATCGACTGAAACAACCACCTGGCCTTCACACCAGTGCCCTGGTGCGCTTGTGGTAGGTACTGACGACAGTGAAACCTCTACAAGCAGCTCCGTAGAAAGCAAAAAGTGAACAAGTGAACGCTGAAGTAAAAGGAAATCTATAATTTGATTAACCAATGTCATCCCAATAAGTTCAATTTTAAAAAATGAAAGAAAGGAAAGGAAAGAGAAGAGAGAAAGAAAAGAAAATCAGAACAAAAATTAAGACACTGTTCCATGCTGAGATCATCTGACAGTTTGTGGCCCGTAGGAGACTGCCTCCGAAGGAGTCCCAAAAATAAACAGGAGACAGTTTGAGGATGTTACCTGCAGTCAGTCAATGTAATGAGGATGCATCCTGTTATACATTGAGTATAAAAAGAAAGGGCTGTCTTTCCTTGTAGTCATAGGCTGTAAGGCCTAAAATATTTGGATTATTTACATGGGATAATATAAACTATGAATGTAGCATAGAGAAAGACAAGAATCAGTGAACTCTAGACAGAAACATAATTGAAATGATTCATAGAACAAGTAGGACATTATAGCCAAAACTTTTAGTCAAAAATAATTTAAATTTTTAATGTCTTAAAATAAAGGCAAAAATTATAATGTAAACATGTCATGAGCCAATAATAATCAGTAACACAATTTATTGCCCCTAAGGTTAAAATAGAGAAAAATAATCAAAAGATGACTTGAGCCCTGACCGATGTGGCTCAGTGGTTGAGTGTTGTCCCGCAAAGCAAAAGGTCACCAGTTAGATTCCGACCTGGGCACATGCCTTGGTTGTGGGCTGGTCCCCAGTAGGGCATATGCAAGAGGCAACTGATCAATGTTTCTCCCACACATCAGTGTTTCTCTCTCTTTCTTTCTCCCTCCCCTCTCATCTTTCTAAAAAATAAATAAACAAAATCTTTTATTAGAAAGATGCCTTTAAACCCATTAGTATAATTGGGGAATCATTGTTTATTTACATATTATAGAGTTACTCCTTCACAAATATAATAGGCATGAAGTACTTACAGATATACCAAATAAGATTTAAGATTATTTTAAGAATTCATGGTATAAATGTTGGACTTAAAATGAAAATAACGTGCATGTTCAAAAGTACTAAAACTAGATTTTTTAGCACCATTTATTGTTTGATCCCATTTCCCTCTACCCTTCATCATCAAAATGTGTTGTTTCTCCAGTCCCCTTGAACACTATTAGTGGCAGATTGCATATAATTTTTTCTACAGTGCAGTACATTTCAGCACACAAAGAGATTAAGAAGTCAGCATGTGAAGACGGAGGCTCACAGATACAGTCTACATGCCAGATGTCAGCAAAGTCAGATCATGCCTCCATGAGTCTAACCAAATTACACTACTCCCCAGCATCTTACAAAGTTCCCAAGCGCACACGTACCTACCACCATTGTCTCCATTTTGTCAGGCAGAAAGAGATCTTCTGAGCAGGAGGCAACCCACTCAAGTGCTCATAAAGGGCACTACAGGGCTCCATGTCTCCCATAGGTCACTTCAGGAGAACATTCTGGATAAACCTCAATAATCTAAAATGGCCCTTGGAGCAGCAGCAAGTAGTTTTCGAGGGCTGGTGCTTTCTGCCAGTGACTCGAGTCAAGTTTGGAACACATCCCAAGGGCTTCGAAACCTCTAAGAAAAACCTCTTTTGCTTTTGCCAGCTTTGGTTACAATCCATCAATATGTGCCTGGCATCAATCCAGTAAATTTGAAGAATATATGTGTATTTTCCATCTTGCTGGTTATTAGATATGCCTTCATTTTAGTTAGTTATAAGTTCACTGTCTTCCAAGTTCCAGCCCCGAATAAATTAATTGATTTCATTAACCTATTATTTAGAGCAAATATTTATATCTATATGTGCTAGTCAGGGTTCCCATAACTGTACAACACTGATACATTTCTAAGACCATCCAGAGTATTTTATGCTATTTTATGACATGATGACATGGGGCAGGAAGAAAACTTGAAAGTTCACATAATTAATTCCATTGTTTTGTACTAGGTTTAACACTATCAAAAATGGCGTGGCTTCATTTTTTCAAAAACATCAATTTTCCTGTCCATTTTACTTTATTATTTTTAGTCTGGAAAAATATTAAATTTACAGAAAGGTTGCAAGTGCTGCCACATGTCCTTCAACCCAGAAGCCCCACTCGAGTTTCGTCAACTGTCCCAATGATACCCTCTGTGGAATAATCCAATGCATTATCACACATCACACCTCACTGTAACATCTCTTCATTATCCTTCAGTCCCGGGTGGACAATGTCATGGGCTCCTTTCCTACTCAGTCACCTTCCTCACGAGCATTCCAACCCCTGTCCTGTCACAGCCTCCAATCACCTTCTTCTTCTGAACCAAGACTAGCATAGGGCCACTTCTTTGTTCAATCCCTGACCTCTCCACCTGCAGCTACTTTTCTGACTCTAACCTGCCTAGTGAGTTTGTTCTAAATTATTTGCATTGTATTGTCTATTTTTAAGGGTGTTGAGTTCTGCTGTGGCTGCCAGTTAAACTACTGGCAGGTCTTGATCCAATAGGGCTTATTTCATGCTTTGTTAGAGGGTCTATTTCATCTCTGTCCTTAGACTTGGAATGTAGCCCTTACTTTATTTTCTAGTAGTTGCTCCTAAACCATAGCCTTGTTTATTCCTAAAAAATGGCTGAGGTGTACATCAAGGCCTCTCTTCCCTGCCTGAATATAAGCACTGGGACCTCCAGGACTCCCTTTAGCTATCAGCCCTGCAGTGGGTGCTCTCTGCTAGGCCTCATGGTCCTACCCTGCACAGAAGCCAGCTGCAATGTCTCCCACAGTGACCCCCGTGCAGGCTTCTGGAGCTTCCCTCTATAAAACTCCCTTTCCCTAACAAATTCCAGCCATTTGAACAGTCTCAACTCTGACATATAACTGCTCAACTCAGTGAAACTGACTCTGGGCTCCCTGTCCCTACTCTGGGATGGTGAGTGTTCTCTAAGCAGAAAGACACAGGGAAATGGGGCACATCTACCAGACTTCCATTCTTTCAGAGATCTGCACTGCCTATAGTCCAATAGCAGAAATTAGGTGCACTATACATCTGGTCCAGGTTTACAGTTGTGTACAGCCAGAGAGTAATTTTGCTACAAGTTATTCTGTCATGGCTGGAAGAGAAATCAACTCTGTTTTTAAAGGTGATATTAATTTAACATGTGAAAAATGGTCAGAGACATTGAACATAAATTAAAATGAAGTGCACACATCTAAAAATATGTAAATGGTCTTAGAAAGCAAACTATGTGAAAAAATGCAGGTAAAAATATTAAGTAAATTTTAATGCCTACGGAAATACCTTAGCACAGCTACGCAGTTACGATCCTTCCCAGCAGTGATCAGCCCGCGTGTCAGAATCTGCTGTCACACAAGTAAGTGCCCAGCCCCTTCCCTGTGCTTTCCTCTATTTTCGTGGCACTTCCTATTTTCTTTATTTTGTTTACTCCACAAAGGCCCCTTTTAGTGATATATATCCTATTATTTGAAGATGCCTTGATTATTTTGCAAAAATAAGCAATCACAGGTTAGAGCATGGATTGCATTAAAATGCTAGTTTTACTATTTGTGAGTGAAATCTCACATTGTCGTAACCCATACATCAGCCCCAGCACAATCCACCGTTAGAACAAGCTTAAGTACACAGAAACATGAAGTCATAAACCAATAAACCCCTAATTGTGTGCTGACTGACTTGAATAAATGATGCTGGGGATGCACTGTCACAGGGACAGTGCCAAGTTGACTGCGACAGCACTAATTTATCTAGTGCTGCCACTTCCTGGAATGTATCTGCAGTGCTAAGCTTGGTACAACTGTGTTATTATGAATGTATATCTTACTCTGAAAAAACTCATATTTAAAATCTGTTAGACTTTTACTTCCAGTGTGCCTAAGAAAGGTGGCACAACGTACGGGGATTGATTACAATATGACATTGTATATAGCTTATATACATGCATAATTAGCTGGTTTTTAAACATCAATTTAACTATATGCCATGTCTGAAGTGGATGCTCTTTGGAAAAAGAGTACCAAGGACAGGAAGAGGGATAGGCGGATGGTTCCCCTAATTTAGCAAGTGGTGAGACACATGTTTTCCTTTTGACACAAAGCATCTTAGGGGATATAGGTGCCCTAAGATTTTATCCAATGCAAAAAGAAATCCACATCTACAGTTCTGATTATCTGTACACTACAGACAACAGAGAGCATTATGGCAGGAAGCTCATATTTTTCATGTTGCCACTTAGGACTCTGAAAAATTTCAAGTTTTTGGTAAGATGAAAGGGATCAAAACCACTAGTCCTTCAAGAGATACAGATATTACTAAACATGTTTCACTGAATTCTACTTTGGCACAGAAATATCTGTCATCACTCAGCAGTGCAGAATGTAAGCAAATGCAAAGGAGTCACCTCAGAGACTGGGAGGACATCTCAGAAATTATATCCAGCAGCATTTAATGAAAATCTGACTACAGTGATTTACCAAAACATGGTATGATTTTTCTCGTGTAATTCAGATACATGAAAAAGAAAATCCAAGTTGATTCAGCTGTTCAGGAAAGTGTTCATGACTTGCAATAATGATGTTTATGAGAATTGCCTCATTCTGTGAAGAGGAAAGTATTTTTTTTTTTAATGAAGGGATGTGTTTGCCATTCTGTAATGCAAAGATTCCATACTACAGATGGAATCTACTATAAACCACTGTAGTAAAGAAATGTTTAAAAACACATATATTAACAAGGATTATATGCATGTTCAGCGCAAGCCACTTTGACAACAGAATTATTTCAAGGAATGTATGTGATATATCCTCTGTAATATATTTGGAGTAGTATCTAAAAACATGTGTAATAAAAAAATGTTTATGAGAGTTGTACATGCAGGGTACTTTAACAAGTGTGCTATTTCTGGGTTTGAATGTGATAGCTCTTCTGTAAGGCATTTAGAGAAGTGTTTAAAAAGACGCATAATAAAAATATTTTAAAAGAGTGACACCCTCTTACTACAAAAAAGTGTTCTTTTTAAGTGAAGCAAATGATGTGTTTGACATTCTGTATACACTCAGAGAAGTGTTTAAAGACATTTAAAAAAAAAAAGTGTTCACGGTCCTAGGTCTTTTCTCACATCAGAAGAAGCTACTCCATCTCCAAGGATATTTGTGTTCTAAGCAGGAAAAAAAGTGGAAGAATAAAGAACAAAAGACAAAAAAGATCACAACAGTTCCTCACAAATCTCTTCTCCCATACACAGAAGTTTCTAAACATATCTAATTGGCCAGGATTGTGTCAAATCATCACCTCTAATGTCAAGAAAGGTTGAAAGATAAGTATTCCATAATATTGAGTTTTGTTATTGAGCAATACAAAAATAGGTATTAGATAGGCAACTAGCAACATCTGTTATAGGGTCTTTTAAACATTTCTGCATTTCATCGGCTGTGTCTGATTTAATCATATTTATCTCTTCAAGATCAATCAAAATCTTGAATTTTACTGACTTCTTATCTACTCCAAGTGAAATGAATTTTAGTGACTCCCTATCTACTCTAAGTTCCAAAATGGTTATTACTATTCCTTCTTGGATATTAGGGAAACTGAAAGTTATATATGACATAAAACTTTATATTTAAGTAGATCTGAAAATAATACTAAAAACAAGGGGTACTAATTATTAATGATTTAATTGAAAGAATACTGTAAGTTTTTAAAATTATAAACTTAGATTTGCTGCAATCCATCTAACCAAGATCACCTTAATAGAGTCTTTCAAATTTATATGTCCCCATATCGAACCAAGTAAAATCTTAGGCACGTGGACTGAAGTAACAGCGGACTGAACACCATGTCTGTGAGTGAAACATCACTACCACGGGAACTGAACACTCTATGACGTAATCAGCAACTTCAGATTCCACGCTACATGTCACAGACACGGAATTATTTGGTTACTCATTTCTCTTAACTCCACTGAGTTAAAAAGAAAAAAAAATACTGTCTAAGACCTTTCTCCAGGAAAATAAAGGTATTAAGTAATCAGGCAGTTAATTTTAGGCAACAAAAATTTAAAAATAAAATAAAAATGTGTGACACGATGGCACATGGTGGCAAAAATCTATTCTCAAAGAGTATCATCTAGCACATAAAACTATTAATATATTTCTGTCGTATTTCAGGAAAGATGTTTTAAGAAAAACATCTGAAAATTTTATAGAAAATTATTATTGATTATTTAAAAATAATAATAATTCTAGGCAACCAGCACATACTCACTTGTATAAATTTTAAAATGAATCCAAACACATCCAAAGGAATTTGGATGGGATGAATGGCTGAACATTTGTATAACTTATAAAATCTTGTATTCTGAACAAAGGGACACATATCCGTCCTGTAGTCTCAGTCTACTGACAGCCAGGCAAACCCCTGAAAAGAAAAATAGAGGCTTTCTCTCCAAAAATAATCAACTCAAAAGAAAAGACATGTAGATACTAATAGTCCTAAATGAGACAGGCTACTCACCCAATAACCCTACATTGCAGCTACCTAATGACAAGCCCCAGCCACACACATAATTTTCCAACAGATTTCTGGGCCTTAGTCATAAATCAAAACTATCAGTTTAGGATCATTGGATATTCAAGGAAAGCATTTAACATGAAAAATAGTCTAAAACAAACACAACACAAACAAAACTTTAAGAAAGAAATAAACCTCAAAAATAAAAGCAATTAATGACATCAAATAGATCATAAAAACATTGACTCAAGGAAACAGTATCAGGAGGACATGAGAAAAATATACATGTAACAGATAAACAAAATAAGAGCTGCTAGAAATTACCACTACTGTATCAGAACTTTTAAAAATTGAATGGAAGAACTGAAAGATAAAGGTAAACTAAGCGCCTGGAAAATTAAACGAAAGGACAAAGAAATGAAAAATAAGAAAGACATTAAAAGAAAATCAGAAGATCAGTTCAGGAGATCCAACCTCCCTCTCATGGGAGTTTCACAAAAAGAGAACAGATACAACAAAAGAGAAAAGAATTTTCAAAGAAACAATCCAAGAAAATGGTCTAGAACTGAAAAAATTAAGAAGTTTCACTATTAAAAAATAAACAGATAAGAAAAATGAAAGAGGGTGCATAAAGCACAATATTATAACATTTCAAAATTAAAGGGATATAGAGAAGATAATAAAAGCTAGCGGAGATAACAAGGTCAAATACAAGGACTCAAACTTCAGAATAAAATGACTCCCAGGAGCTACAATATGGAGACATTATTCCAATGTCTTCAAAATTCTAAGGCAAAATTATATCCAACCTAAAATTCATTACCTAGCCAAAATACCACATCAAATAATAAGTCAAATTGTTATGTTTAGTCAGGCAAGATGTAAAAATAGCTGTGTTTATGTACCTACCCATTCATTTTGTTACTATTTCTGCTCTTTTTTTGCAGCTCAATATATTTGGCTGCACAAAATTTGTTTATATTTCAGAAGCATAAAATACTTGATGTTCGACGGGCTTTAAGTAATACAGTGACATGAAAGATAGATAGGGATAAATATGGTGATGGATATGGAGACAAAGATGAGGCCAGAGATAGACTTGATGTCAAGATTCCTACTATGGTAACATCTCTATACAATATTTCTAAGATGAACTATAAAAATAGTTAAATAAATAAAAGGAAAAAGAAGGAAAAAAGACATATGGTTTGGGTTAAATGCAATTCAAACACGAAATCAGTCAAAGGGGATCCCGTGTATGACAGTAAATGGAAACCCTACGATAACAGTTACATAGAAGGCCCAGGAAACAATAGTCCAAATTGGA
The DNA here is from genome assembly GCA_004027475.1 of Anoura caudifer. Taxonomy (NCBI): domain Eukaryota; kingdom Metazoa; phylum Chordata; class Mammalia; order Chiroptera; family Phyllostomidae; genus Anoura; species Anoura caudifer. The sequence continues at coordinate 39,480 of PVKU01010552.1, read as the reverse complement.
ACAAGTGGTCAGAAGGCTCCAGAAAGTATTTCTCCCGAAAGAGAAAAGAAGGACTGATGTATTTAACAGGGAAAAAGAAATGCTTTTTATTCTGTTGGTTAGTCGGGGGAAGAACATGTGCTAAAAAAATTAAGGAAAAGAATAAAACAAAGACATCCACGTGCAGCAGACTCTAAGGTGGCCCCAATGACCCCTGCCTCCTGGTGTCCATATCTTGGTGTAATTCCCTCCCCTTGAGTTTGGGTGGGAACTGTATGTAACCTGCTTTTCACCAAAAGAATAAAACAACAATTGTTAGGATGTTACTCATACAATTACACTTTATTTTACAAGGCTGTGTTTTGCTAGCAGACTTGCCCTTCCTCTCCCACTCTCCTTGTAGAAGCAACAGAAAACACAGATGAAAATAAAAATAGCAGCAGAAAAATATTAACTTTAAAAGAAAAGAAATTGTACAAGAAAATAAGTGTATAGCACCCTCCTGAGTTATCTAAAAGAGAAATCAAAACTGCTGCTATTTAGAGCTACTGGATAAATCAGTGGGCTCTCCCTGAGGTGGAGACTGGCAAATTCATACTCAAGCTGCTGAGATTCTCCCCATAATTCCAGCCACTTCAGAAGTAACTCTGAGGATATCATTGGTGGGGGAAGGGAAAAGAGAGCTGAAATCAAAGAGAGCCATAGGGACATGGTTAACTGAGACAGTTTATAAAATTTTGTGAGTTTTTATATTTAAAGTGTTTTACTTTCATCAATTAATTTTATTTTTAAAAGCCTGAACATTTTTTATTAGTTTTAGTTTTTCAAAAATGTACTTGGAATTCATGGAATAAAATAGTAAGCAAAATAAACATTTAATGCCAGTACTGTCATTTTGCTTAAGTAGTGTAATCAATACATAGCAGGAAGCCAAGAGATACTGCCTAAAATTTTATAATAAAGAAACAGCTATAGAAACACTACTTTGCATAGAGGCAAATACCAGGACTTGAAATTTGCCTCTTTATTCTATAGGATATTGATGTCATATTTCTATATGATATGGACTCATCATCTTTCAATATCCACTTTGAAGTTATAATTATTAGGTTGATGTCATATTTGTCAATAAACTTGTGCCATTACAGAAGCTGAAATATTGTTACATATGAAGTTTGTGATAAAGCAGACTTTTCAAAGGAGCTAGGAAAGACATGATTAAATGATTGGCATTATCTGAACAAGTAATGCTGTGCACAGAAAATCATAGGTCTCATCTGCAAAACTAAGACAAGATACCCTCAGTGCAGAAAATAAAATCACATGTTTTGAGTACATGATGAGTACCATTTTGGTGATCTTCAAATTTGCCTTTACATTTTTAGTGAAGAAAGCCTACCGACAGCACTAACATGAAACTTACATATCCCTTACAAAGCACAGTCCCACCTTCCTTGAAGAGAAAACTTCTCTAAACTTCTTCTAAGCAGTCAGACTTTGAGTCAGAGGTCTCAGAGCCGAAGTTCTATCTATGCGCACCAACTTTGAGTAAACAGTACGACCTCTGAATCTCTGCTTTTCTGTTTCAAAAAATGGGGAGAATAACTTCTGATAAAGACAGGCTACCTTATTTAATTTCATGGCAACCCTAGGTAGACCTGCTTTGAAAACAATGAAGCACCTAAAATCAGTAACTGGTATTAGAGCAGTTATTACTTAAAAGGACAAATCCACATACAACCTTTAAGAGAAAAAGAATATTCCCAAAAATTTGGAAAATACAATAGTACATATATATTCATACTAAGGGTCAACATTCCTGATTAAAGTATGTTGCACTTTATTATAGTTCTATTTTAGAAATAACACATCTGTATTTTACTCCTAAGAAATACTTAAAAAGAAAATGAACAACCCAATTAAAAAATATGCAAATATCTGAACAGACACTTCATCAAAAAAGTTATATAGATGGCAAATAAACATATGAAAAGATACTCAACATCATAATGTATTTGGGAATTTCAAATTAAAACAATGATGACGTATCACTACACACCTATCAGAATGGGCAAAATCCAAAAACAACACCAAATGCGGGTGAGTTGTGAATGAACAGGAATGCTCATTCATTGCTGGTGGGAATGCAAAATGGTATTGCCATGTCAGAAGACAAATCTGTAGTTTCCTACAGAAACCAAACATACTCCTACCCTATGATTCAGCAATTGTGCACCTTGGTATTTACTCAAAAGATCTGAAAACGTGTATCCACACAACTTCATAGCAGCTTTATCCTTAATTGTCAAACTTGGAAACAATTAAGATGCCCTTCAGTAGGTGAATGGATAAATTGTGCTACATCCAGACAATGAAATACTACTCAGCTTCAAAAAGAAATGAGCTACAAAGTCATGAAAACACATGGATAAAACTTAAATTCATATTACCAAGTGAAAGAAGCCAACCAAAAAGGCCATGTACTGTAGGATTCTGACTGTACAACACCAACAGAACCTTAATGTAAACTATGGACTTTGAGTGATAGTAACATGTCAGCGTAGGCTTGTCATTTGTAACAAATATACCTATGGTAGTGAGAAAGGCTGGGCATACATGAGGGCAGAACACATATGGGAACTCTCTGTACATGCTGCCCAATCTTGCTATGAACCAGAAAATGATCTAAAACATAAACTGTTTTTTTAAAAAGTACCATATATATACACACACATACACACACGTATATATATGCACACAAATACATACATACATATATGTTTTCATTTGCTAGAAACACAGAAGTACATTGAAGTAATAAAAATTAAAATTGAGCTGCAACATAAGGTAGACAGTTTGGGTTTCTTAGGGTAGACTTTTTAAAATAGCACTGTATTCAAAATAATAAACATATGAATAACATTGTATGCAAAATCTAAATCATAAACATAACACTGTATTCAAAATCATAAACAAAATAAAAATCATAAACATATACATATGATTTTTAATTTAGTTTTTCAATGTTCAATGTTACAACAAACAGATCCTTCAATGAATCTAGGAGACCACAGAAACCATTTAAATGGAAATGATTGGTTTAATATACTGAGATTAGTTCAATTCCAAAAACTCCATAATAAAGACCATAAAGGAGTCAAAGTTTTAATGTTATCAATACCATTATCTGTTTAAATAAAGTTCTGAAAAGTACAGACTTTAAAGTTAAGCCCACCAGTTTACTTAAGAGTTTTTGAATTAGCCCAGGCTGGTGTGGCTCAGTGGACTGAGTATTGGCCTACAGACCAAACGGTCACCAGTTCAATTCCCAGTCAGGGCACATGCCTAGGCTGCAGGCCAGGTCCCCAGTAGGGGGCATGTGAGAGGCATCCACAGTTTGATGTTTCTCTCCCTCTCTTTCTCCCTCCCTTCCCTCTCTCTGAAAATAAATAAATAAAATCTTTTAAAAATCGTTTTTTAATTAAATGCCAAAATCCTGAAAAATTAGATAAACTCAGGCACACTTCTTATCAGGAAAAAAATTAAAAAATTATTTGAAAGAGTATATCAGTTGGGATATTTTCAATTTCAAATGACAGAATGCCAAATCGTACTAGTCTAAGGAAAGTAAAAGGGAACAGGAGATTGACACTGTTTCCTGGGAAGAACACGGGTAAGTCCAAGCACTGAATTCTATGTCTGTCCTCCTCCTTCCTGTGTCCCTGACTTCACTGCATTCTTTCTTCCCCCCTCTCTCTCCTGCTCCTTCTTTTGCTATAATCATGTTTGCTTATCTGAGTACCTTTTTCCTTCATCTTTTCCTATTAAAGATTTGATTCTCCCAAGAGTGGGAGATGGGCATGGCCTGCAGTTGACTCCAGGCTCACAAATTCTGGATTAGCCCATACCAGAGGAAGAAGACCATTTATTTCCAAGAGTTTCTACATAAAATCCCAATGAATTAATTTGATAGACCTTGCTAGTACAATGTGTCCATTTCTAGGCCAAAATCTAGGAGGGCTCCATTATAATCTCAATTGTATAGAGAAGGCAAATGCCCCCAAATGAGGAGAGCAGAGACTGTGAAAAAAGAATGGAGTGGGAAATTGAGAAGACAACAGCTTGTTTACTATATTTAATTTGGTTAATTTTGATTAATATATTTAATAGAAAATAATGCTGGTTTAAAAACAAAAGTCCCAGGACTAAAACTGTATTCCTATTGGGAAATCCAGAAGTTATTTCTAGAATCTGATGAGGAAGATGTACAGTAAGTTAGCCAGTCAAAGGAACAGAGTACACTTCAGAAAGTAGTTTGTTGAAAACTAAATTTGGATGGCATTTTCCTCTATTATTAACTATACTTTCTTGTCAAGATGAGGTTCACTCTGCAATTTAAACTTAAATTTTTAAGTTTTCAACTTAAATTTTTCTTTCACTTGAGGCTATAATCAGTCTGTAGAGCTTTTTCTAAAGATTTTGTTTATTTATTTATTTATTTTTAGAGAGGGGGAAGGGAGGGAAAAATAAAGGGAGAGAAACTTCAATGTGCGAGAGATACAACCCAGGCATGTGCCCTGCTGGGGAATTGAACCAGCAACCTTTCACTCAATCCACTGAGCCACACCAGCCAGGGCTATGGAGCTTTGACTGACTGTTTTTTTACAAGTGACTACTGGTTAGAATTCAAAGTATTAATAGTAGACTATATTGAAAAAGTTCACATAAACAAGACAAAAAAAGGTTTTTATCTTATTTCTGAGATGAAACGTAAAATTAAATATAAATAGTTATTATCCATTCCATGAATAACTCAGGTTTTTAAAATCTTGTTTTCCACAATTAGATATATTGGAGGTTTGGAAGTTTGTCCGAATTAATTAACATTCCTTACCCATGTTGACATTTAAAAACTCAACAGTATGGTAAATATTTAGATTTCAACAAAAGCCTCAACTTCTTTTGCATAGACCTTTTCAGACTGAGTTCCCTGGAGTCTTTTCCTTTATAAAATTATTGATTGCAACAGGTTTCTTCTGTTAGTGTCTTCTTTGTGCAGTTAGAGCCCAGTGAACATGATAAGATGTAAAGTAAAATTCACCTTAACTTCAATGATTTTATAAAGATTTGAAGAACAGCGCTAAATCCTGATTCATAATTCAGGAAAACAAGTGACCTTGTTCACAATTTCATATCCATACACAAACTCTGTGTAAGTGTAAACTCAGAGGGCTCAGTGACATCTTGGGTTCTAACTATGCCACCTCTAGCCCAGGTCACAAATATCCCCCATTCTCTTTCCCTCTTGATATCCCTGTAGTGCATTAACTATTCACTTACTTACAATGTGATAAGGTTTGGTAAACAGCTTGGTGGTGATGGAGGAACTGGAGATTTTAGAAGGCTGACCCCCCTCGTTGTGTACAGTCTTTTTCAGTGCCTTTAGTCACAACGGAATAAGAGGAACAGTATCAACTGCAATCAATTGGAAGCACATCCTGAGAGACTGATTTGACACATCTTGGCCATCCATACATAGAACTGAATTCAACAGCTCTTGGGTCTGGGATTATAAATAACATGCGAAGCAGGATTTTTCCAATATGGAAGAATATTTTTTTCTGTGAGCTCTTGAGCTTGACCTTTCTCTCCTAGGCCCAGAGGTGTGATCCATTACTAGACACCTGATTGCCACTGCTATATACAGTCTGCTCTCATCTGTCCCCTGCTCAATTCCTTTGGTTACCTGGACGCAACTCCTAGATTCTAGCCTGTGCCTGCATTTCTGTATTTTGACTTACTCTCCTTTGACCTGCTTTCAACTTGAAGATTTCTCTTGTATCTGTGTTTATATCTTCTTTAATTAAACACATTTAGGTTTCTAGCTTCTATTCTGACATATTCCTGCTGGGATGGCCTCTTGACTAAAATATACCTAATGCAACTAATGACAATAGAAAGAATGTAGGGAAGAAGTCATCCTGCAATTAAACATTCTCTGTAGAGAGTCTCTAAATGATATAAAGAAAGATAGACAATCAAAAGTTATTTGCATAGAGAGGTTTATTAATTATACCTAATCATTTTATCACCTAAGACATTTTCATTTCTCCTGTTTATTTTTTACTACCTACCTTTTACCATTTCACTAAATTGAATTATTAACATTTCTTAAACCAGTATCCAAATAAGATTTAGAATTTGTGAATTTTAGTAATCCATGCACCATTGTCAAATCAGAAGTCAATATTCTCTGAAGAAATATTTAAAATCTAAGTAGTTCCAAAATATTTAAACATTTTTCATTCTAATACTGAGGTTTTAAAGTATGTAGCAAGGTAAATATGTACTGTCAACACTTTCTGAATAGTAGTAGTGGGAGGGTCAATTTATTGACCCAAGTAGCTAAAATATTCCCTTTTGGATAATTTGTACATTACATTATCCATTCACCCAACTTTATGTATTACATGTATTTTTTTCTGAATGCAGTGACTAACTAAATTTCAGTATAATAATCAAAAATAATTTCATCCTTCTCCATGTTAACATTTCACTGGACTGACAAGAATATACAGCACTGCAAAAAAAAAGAATTCAGTTATACTTATGTTCTAGTCTTATATCTTAAATCTATTCTTGTATTTTGAATCAATTCCTTCTTACAGTTTAAACTATTTGAGTACAGCTGCTTTGTTAGGCAGCATTTTGTTCCAAGCTTCCTTTTTCAGTTGCTATCCAAAGGTGCAAAAAATAATCCTGTCACAACAGAGAAGAAGAGCTTATAAAGATGCTTTGAAAACCTTATCACCAGGAAACAGTGCACAAGGTATTGTATAATATAGTGTCTTAAAATACTTCTGCTTACCTCCTCATTGATGCTGCTACAATATTTGCATAACACTGCTAACTAATTCTTCATTATGTAGGTTATTTATCCTTTCTCTTGAAGGCTATCTACCCAGTACATTTAATATCATCAAATTGAGGCAGTGTTTTTATTTCCACCTACTGTTTAGTTGCAGTGTATCTCTTCTCAGTTCTGGGGTTACATTGGTGGGTCAGGATTCATGTTTACTGCTCCTTGGGGTAAGAAATGAAAGAGGAGATGGAGATCTGTATCAGGACAGAGTCTTGGCTACCCATCAAAGCAACTTGTTTATGTCTTCAGGATGAGTTATTTCAGAACCAAAAACTAAGAAAGAGAAAAAAAAAATAAAGGGCCTGTTTGGGTTCTGAGGCATAGTCGTCCTGGGAGCAAAAAGCTAAAGTGGAAACTAATATTTCAGAAATTACTTCAGTACAAAGACATTTTTAGTACAAGGATCTCAGAGGCTAAAGAAAATTATTTGAAGCATTAAATATTTTCGAGATCATGTTGAATATATTTTTAAACCCTAGACTGGATATTTTTGTTAACATTTCATATAGAAGGGTTGATTCTAATCAACTCTCACTCCAAGGCAAACAGCATGTAGCACACTTGGCTCTAACTAGTATCAACCTGAAGGTCAATCCAGATGGACAAGGTCTTTGAGTTCCCTCTTTAACACTTCAATACTCTGTTAAGCCTGGTTTCCCATTAATCTTCTTGCACACGAGCCTACCATTACAGCAGTGCCCCAGGCCGAATCACCCAGCTTCCCACACAGTTGACGGTCCTACTCCACAAGTCAGTCGCCTCATCAAGCAGCAGCCAACAATGTCTCGGCTCATACCCACACCCTAATCTCCTGGAGCTTCAACATACTGCTTCTCAAACACATTCCTCTTCCAGCAGCCAGGAAAATAAAACCTAGAGGTCACTACTAAGCTAGATTTTTCCGTATGATTTCTACCAATTCCTCAAGCAACTCCAAAGGTAGATATTTAGTTACTGAGTTGCTGAACTGCCTTAGATTTGTTACAAAGAAAAAAAAATAACCCAGTTTAACATTTTTTCTCAGCTGAAATGATACACATCTAAAGTTTTAGAGGTTCTATAAATGTGTAGATTTTTCTTTATGTACTAAATCTGGCTGTGGATATGCACAGTGGCCATACACCTTTTTTTATCACCAAGTAAAATAATAAAATCAGGATCATTCTGTCAAAAAAAATGCAGTAGTCCTTCCAAAACTAAATCATATCATCATTTAATGAGCAAATTAGGCCTCAATGTACCTAAGTAGCTAAATATTGAAGTTTTGTGATAATTAAGGCTTAGAATATATGCTTACTGAAGAATAAAACCCTCCCCATTTCTTCTAAAAATAAAAAACAAATAAATATTTATTAACTAATCAGTAGAAAACAAAGTTGCTTCTCAATGATGTGGTGAATTGTATTTTATCATTCCCTTAGACTGCAGAGAAAAATAGCCTCAAACAGTCCAAGTGACTTCCCAAGGTTACTCAACCCATGAATGAGCTCCAATTCAGTTCTCCTAACTCCAGCCCTGAGTTTTGTCCACTACATGAGGCTGCAACTCTTCATCTGAAATTTTAATCGTAAAGACTACGACATCCTTAAACTGCAAACATGTTTTCGTTTTACTCTGTAAATCTTGCTGGTACAAAATGCTGTCCTCTGTTAAACTGTATAACCTTGAGCAGGGCTTTAACCTCTGTAAATTTTGATCTATTGAAGCAGATCTAATTAAAAACTTAAATCAATATATAGGACTAAGAATTTGAAAAGCAAAAGTACTTTTTCAAGTTCATTGTAACTTCTGTTTTCAGCAAGAATGTTTTGTAGATGATTTGTAATGGAAATTTTTCAAATTACTTATTACAATAAAAATACTTGATTATACTTAGTAACTGTACATAAGCATATTTTAAACCACTTTGAGAGGATGAACATGATTTAAAACCCTTTATACCAATTTCTGCCTAATGTAGAAGATATAACAAATGCTTTAAGGAGATTTAATGAACTTCACAAGGATAAAACTTATAACAGAGCACTTTCTTTATTGCTAAACCTTAACTCTCATACAACACTAGTTTAAGAGTACATTAATAAGCTTTAAAATCTAAGTAGACTGAATGTGTTTGGGGTTTAATTTATACTTTTTTTATCAATAATGTAGCAGAGTGTGCTGTCCCATATAAAACTTCAGTGAACTGTAGATAAAGTCATTTTTATGATCCTTTAAATAGCAGTTCTATTATACTACCTGTGTTTAGTAGTTGTCAAATAGTAACTTTTACCTAGTTTCACAATTTACATGTAATACTGAAGTTTAACTTCTGGACGAAAGAATGGCATGCCAAAAGTGCTATCTGAAATGGCACATAACCAAACGACAACCATTCTCTTTAAAAATGAAAATAATGACAGCTAATACTTCAGAGGTGCAGACCTTTCAAGTAGAGTATATTCATCTCTGAAACTTTAGATTCTTATGTGATTTAAGTCATAACATAAATAAAATACATTCTATCCTTTCTTTATGACTCCTGGTGGGCATTTGCTGGCATTTTCTCTATCTTAAGCAATTTACCATTGTTTACAAAAAACCATCACAGTAGGATAAAGAAAGAGGGGAAAATGGCAAACTACCTGTAGATTTTTTTAAACACAGGATATTTATTTTATATATCTATCACTTACTCTAATTAGTAGTAGATTATTTAATCATTCCCCCCTTCATTTTATTGTCTTCATTCTTATAACTTTCTTCTTGACTATCTGAGCCAATCCAAGTACCAGGCTCTCTGAACATACTAGTTTTCCATTTATTTTTAGTTTAAAAATCTTCTTCAGCATTTTTGTATGCTAGCAACTTGGTTCAGCTAAAGCCTATACTCCCTGCATAATCCAATAAAAATAGCTTATGTGTGTTTAAAGTGCTTTATACATCTTAATATTCTTACCAATACATTTGATCTTCCAAGTCAAGAAAAACATTTGGAAAGTTTGTGTGACTTCAACAAGTGACATTCTCTTAACCGCAGTCCTGACTCCAGAACTCTGCATCTTCCAATGGGAAGAACATGGTAGACACATATGTAGCAATATATGTAGAAATATTAATATGCAGACTAAATCTTTAGGAACTGTGGGAAGACAAAAAGAAACAATGTGCAAATGGCTTGGGATTAAAAACCCTTCCTGAACTTGCCATCGGGATGGCAGAAAACCTGGCACTCAGAGCCTCCCACAACCACAAAGTTACAACTAAACTGCAGAACCACCATCATTCAGAAGTGCCTGATATGTGCTTAAATGGAAGTCCTACAACTAGGGAATTAAAGAAACAGCCACATAGAAACTGGCAGGAGGGGCAGAGATGTGGAACAAGCTGGCCCCACATCCATGTTTGGCAGATAAAAATCAGGAGGGATATCCCTGCTGAGAGGTCCCCCTGAGGACTGAGGGGCACCAGCTCCATACCAGGCCCCCAAGCCCAGGGGTCCACTGCCAGGAAGAGAAGTTCCAATAACTTCTGGCTGTAAAACCCAGCAGGGATGGAGGCTGAGGGAGACAGAGGTCTTCTGCAGTCCCAGGCTGTCTCTCTTCAAGGCCTGGGCACAGACTTACTCAGACTCGCTCCCCCTGAGCTCCAGTGCAGGGGGAGCACCTTAAAAGGCAAAAGAGACATACAAGGGAGAAGTGAACTATCCAGCATCGGGGCAAGAGCTGGGGGTGGGCAGCCTTCTCCCAGACAGAAGTGCTGGCAGAGGCTACTGTCCTTTGAAGAACCCTCACCCCAGATTGCTGGCAGGCAGGCACCATATCTGAGACTCCATCAACCTGTCTCACATTATTTGCCCAGCTCCGCCAGATCCCCTGAGGTCTCACCCCAACAAAATGTTGGGCACATTCAAGCTGTTTCTAGTGGCTTTTCCACACAAATGGCCTCTTTTGGCTCATGCTTCAGATTTTCCTAAAATCTCTCAAACAAGCAGCATCTGGCCTCGGCATGCCCCATATCTCTCACTAAATGGCCCCAGATCTGGCTCTAGCAGCAGCTGGCCTTGGTGAGCAGTTCAATCCCACCTGGGCATCTCCAAGCTCAGCACAAGTGGCAGCCATCTGCAGATAATTTTGTAGCTCATGCTAGGTAGCCCGAGGCAGAACTCAGACAGTAACTAGAATTGCCCTTTATCTCTCAGGAGGCCCCCAATCGACAGTATCCAGTGGACAGCTTCAAACAAAATCAAAGTACCACCACCCAACCACCTCCACAAGCAACACACTCAAGGGGCAGACTCAGCGGGCACCAGAGCCCCACTGAAGTCCTGCTTTGTGGAGTAGGTGCTGCACAGCTGATCTTCCACAGTGGTTACAGCCAGTCTTTGCAGTGACTGGCCTGGGAGGTAAATACCTCCCATTAACATGCCAACACCAACCAAGGCTTAACTACAGCAGGAAGGTGTACACAATTCACACAAGAGACACATATGGAGTGCCCAGCTTGGTTGGTCAGAGAGGCTGTGTCATTGGACCCTACAGGGCACCTACTACATTAGGCCAATCTACCACACCAGAGACACACAGCAGCTCTACCTAATACGTAGAAATAAACATAGGGAGGCAGCTAAATGAGAAGACAAAGAAGCATGTCCCAAATGAAAAAACAGAAAAAAGTTCTAGAAAAAGAACTAAACAAAATGGAGACACACCTTCTACCAGATGCAGAGTTCAAAACTCTGGTTATAAGGAGGCTCAGTGAGCCCTGGCTGGTGTGGCTCAGTTGATTGAGTGCCCACCTGTGAACCAAAGAGTCACCAGTTGGATTCCCAGTCAGGGCACATGCCTGGGTTTTGGGCCAGGTCCCTAGTAGGGGGTGTTTGAGAGGCAACCACACATTGATGTTTCTCTCCTTCTTTTTATCCCTACCTTCCCCTCTCCTAAAAAAAAAAAAAAGATGCTCAATTAACTTAGGTAAAGAGTAGATAGACTAAGGAGGACTCCAACAAAGAGACAGGAAACAAAAACAGAGATAGAAATCATAAAAAAGGAACCCATAAAGGAAGAACACATGAACTCAAGTGAAAATATATTATAGGGAATCAACAGTTGAGTAGATGAAGCCAAGAATCAAACTGGTGATGTGTAATATAAAAAACCAAAAACACCCAGTCAAAACAGGGAAAAGAAAAAAGAATCCAAAAATATGAGGACAGTGTAGGGAGCCTCTGGAACAACTTCAAGCATACCAATATTCACATCATGGGGGTGCCAGAATGAGAAGAGAGAGAACAGGAAATTCAAAAACTATTTGAAGAAATAATGACAGAAAACTTCCCTAATTTGGTGATGGTAATAGACATACAAGTCCAAGAAGTGCAGAGGGTCCCAAACAAGATGAACCTGAAGAGACTGGCATTGAGACATATGGTAATTAAAATGTCAAAGGTTAAAGACATAGAGAATTTTAAAAACATCAAGAGGAAGACAGTTAATTACCTACAAGAGAGCTCTCATAAGACTGTCAGCTGATTTCTCAATAGAAACTTTGCAGGCCAAAAGGGATTGGCAAGAAATACTCAAAGTGATAAAAAGCAAGGACCTACAACCAAGATTACTCTACCCAGCAAAGCTATAATTTGGAATTGAAGGACAGATAAAACACTTCCCAGACAAGAAAAAGCTAAAGGAGTTCATCACCACCAAACCAGAATTATATGAAATGTTAGAAGGTCTTCTTTAAGAAGAACAATAATAAAAACCAAAAATTGTTAAAATATGAACACTAAAATGGTAAAAAATACAATGTATCAATAATTGAATCTAAAAAAATAAAATAGATACAGAGAACATTTTGATGTTGCCAGATAGGATGGGGTTGAGGGGATGGGTGAAAAAGGTAAAGGAATTAAGAAATACAAATTAGTTATAGAGTAGTCATGGGGATGTACAGTAGTGTAAGGGTGGTGAGGGAAACAAAGGAAGCTGTACCAGTTCCCCGGCGAAGAAACCAAGAGCTAAAGCTAAGCCTGCCCAAAGTCATGTGACACCTCACCCCACCTGCATTGCCCCTTACTCACCAATCCCCGATCGCCACGCTACCCTCACCCATGTTTCTTTGTACAAAACTCCTTCCCAGAGACAAAGGAGTCACGACTTCCCTTGCCCACATTCCCGGACCAGTGAACCTTGCCCGGTAGCGCTGCCCAATAAACCTGTTTGCCCTACTTGCGGCTCACTCTCCTTCTTCCTTGGTGAATACCTTACAAGTACCACATAGTGAATACAGTCAATAATATTTTAATAATTATGTATGGTGCAGATGTGTGTGAGAATTAGCAGGATGATCACTTTAATTATGAAATGTCTAATCACTGGGATATACACCTGAAACTAATAATATAATAATGTATGTCAACTTCAAGTGGAAAAATAACATTTAAAAAAAAAAATTCATCATGCACACACAAAAAATTTAATTTACAAACTCCACATGTTGGAGGGGGCACATCTCTGAGGTCTCTGATATATACTGATAGCACTTTGAATTGCTTCATCTTTCTCCTCCATCAATTGTAGCTACCTTGTGGGCAAGGACAAGTTTTTCCATTCCTGTGTCTACCATCTTGCCCAATACCTGACAAAATAAATGACTGCCATGAAAAGAGAAGAGAAGAGAAGAGAAGAGAAGAGAAGAGAAGAGAAGAGAAGAGAAGAGAAGAGAAGAGAAGAGAACATTCCCAAGACTGATTGCTGACTTCCAGGAAACAATTTTCTGAAGAGTTTAAAAGCTTCCCTATTCTCATGGACAAACCAGTCTCTAAATTTCTTGAGCCTTTACTTCTTACCTGTATAACGGAAATAACAGCTAATATGTCTAAATCCTCTTCAGTATGGATCCATTTTTCTTAGTCTTCCAGGCCTTCTGGAGCAATACAACATTCTATGTAGTTCTTCAACTTAACTATTATGATATAAATATTGTCTCTACACCATTTGGAATTTTCTAATTCAATTTCACTGGATAATGAACCAAATCCAGTTCTATTTTAAACTACTGAGCTGGCCAAAAAGTCTATTTAGTTTTTTCCATAAAATAAAATACACATTTTTTATTTTCACCAATAACTTTATTGATTTGGTTATTTTGAGGATGTCAGCTATCTTCCATGTGGCATAATGTTGATTGCTCTCAATTGATGTGTTAATGTGATCTCCATCAACTTCAACTGGTCTACTCGACCATGGAGCATCATCCAGCAAGAAATCTCCAGCACAAAACTTCACAAACCACTTTTGACACATTCAATCAGTCACACCACCTTCTCTACACACTGCACAAACCTTTTTTTAAAATTTCAGTTACATTTTTACCTTTGTTGAAAAAATAAAGCATAATATGCCAAAAATGTTGTATACTTTCTTCCATCTTCAATATCAAAATGGCTACACAAAAATTCACCAATTTTAATGTTTTTTAAATGCACTTTGATATGATAGCTGTCATAATACAACATAACAAAATTGTTTCTAATGAAGTTAAAGACAACTAAGCATTACTAGAACCATCGTACAGAAAACTAAATGAACTTTTTGGCCAACCCAATATAATCAAAATCTGCACTGTTGAAAAAAATTACACAAAATGTGAAAAAAAACCTCTTGTGTTTGTTTTGAAGACAGCATAAGAAATGTTACTTCCATACAGAATGACTTTAATGAAGAAAAATTAGGATGAAGAGAGTCAGAAATATATTGAAATTACACATTTAATGACAAAGATCTCTCTGTCTCTGTCTCTCTCTCTTTCTCTGTCTCCTATTTTTTCCATAATAATCCAGAAGCACAGAATTGATTATCATAATTCATATTTCATGGCCACAATAATCATTGGACTATAAAAGGGACAAATGGTAATTGAATTCATCTATAAAAGAGAACATGCACAAAAGAGAGAAAAAAAGGATATAACCAACAACAAATATTTAAGAGTGGCTAAGAAGTATAAGAATTACTTTTTTAAAGATCAATAACCAAATGTAGTAAGGTTTGACCAGAAATGCTAAAAACATGAAAAATTAGGTTTTGAAGTTATTTCCAGAGAAAAATGAACATTTTGCTCAGAGTAACATTTTTATAACATATGACAAAGAAAAAGTGATACCACTCAACTTTTATTTTATTTCCATCTTCTCTGTCAAGGATAGCAAAAATAATGTTGGTAAGAAGAAATTGGAGCTCAAGAAATGTGATATTGTATGAAAGCAATTCTCTCCCTAAATGACTTTACATCTTTTTCCCAGATGAATTATATCCCAAGTTATAAAAGGAACTTTCAAGTAAAATTTCTGTATCATTGAACTATTTCTTGAGGCATTGTGAATAATCAGTACAAAAACCAAAATACTAGAGAAAGAAATGTTATAATTTATTTTTAAATTAAAAATCAGAGGATTCTATAGATTCTGAGTTTGAGAGTTTAATGTAATTACAAGCTCTGTTCAATGGGAAATGAAAATATTGTAAGTGTAATTTCCTCAGAATCAAAGTACATCAGTAGATCCGAAAGGGAAAGACAAAAGCTAGGCAAATGAGGAAAATTTCAACATCTTTGAAACTGTGTTAATCTAAAAGTAGTTCATGTCTTTCTAAAGGACATCAATTTGTAAGTAAAATGGGAAACAATATAAAAATAGCTAGGTAGTTCTTTAGAGAAAACACACCCATGTACACATTCCATCAAATGAAAGAAACAAGCCCTAATACAGGGCTTTTACAAGATTTTCTTGTATTAGAAAATCTCAAGATTCCCTCCCCTTCCTCTGCTGCACTAAGTGTAATAAATAGCTCCTTCCTGATGCAAGTTAATGCAGCTCACCACCTAGGCTGTAGAGTTCCTTATTGTCCTATTTTTTAACCAACCTGGTAGAGTTTGATTTTTCATTTTTTATGTCTTAGGAAAGATCAAAAGGTGCTTTATTTTCTCATTCACAGATATCCCTAGCGGGCTTGATCTGCCAGCTCTCCAGAGATAGATAGACAGACAGACAGACAGACAGATAGATAGACAGACAGACAAACAGACAGACAGACCGACCAATCCCTGTATGAAATTTAGGCTCTCAGACTGGGAGCCAGAAAACGTAATGAGAGAGATATTCAAAGTAGCACTGCTCAGCAGTCATTTGAAGATATTAGTTGCAATTCAGGAGAAGCTATGCTATGAATACAGATTTGAGAATCATCTATATTAATAACTTAATTAGAAGAGATACATTTAATGAGCAGGTTGTGTGTAAAGAGAATGATCAAAAGGCCAAGATCCAATCTTAGAAAATTCCAATGTAGCCTGAGATTGAGGATCCATTTGAACATTTTTACAGTTCATATCTGAGACCTTTCCACAGGTCTACCAGCTCCCTGTTCCTCATTTCCTTCTCTCTTTGCAGAAGCTACCACAGACTCAGCCCTCTTCACTTGGTAGTTTCCACCACCACCCCAGCTCTTAGGATTGTGTTCATATCGATTGTGGTGTACTTTCAAAACTTTACTGACTTCCTTTGAACATAAATTTATAAGCCCTTTATCTTTTCTCCTCAGGATCTGGGAATCACTATTATAAACCACAAACATACACAGAAATATACAAAACTGTACACATACACATATACATATATGAGGAACATCAAAAAAGAAAAGGAAACACAAGCTATTAAATGTAACTTTTAATTCAACATTTAGGAGTAAATGGGATGCCTGACTGTCTTCACTTAGCCCTATACTTTCATTTTTCCTGGAGATAAGAGCCCATTACGCCTTCCTTTTTGCCTCATCCATTATCTTAACTCCTCTTTAGGAGATATTATTTGAGAAGTCCTTTTATACTCAGCACAGTATTTTTCAAACTCTTTTATCCATGACCCACAGTAAGAACTACAGTTTACATGATTGCCTAGCAAACTCTAGCTGAATGTATACACATTTGAAATAATTTCTATCCTTACTGCAGCAAATATTTTCTGTTCTACTTCTTTTTATTGTGTTGATGCTTACCTACCAAACTAAACTTGTGGCTATCTATTGAACCTAGAGTACACCATGTTTTGAAAAATTATGAACCAAAGACTGCAATCAAGCTTGAAAATAAAGTACACGGAGAGTGAAAAGCATTCCTCTTCTCGCAAGAGAGTCATTTTCATTTTCCTGGGCATCCTGGCAAGACTCATCAACAAGTCTTCTGCCCTGGTTAGCATTTCGCCATGTTTACTCAGACTCTCAGCCTTTTCCCACATTTACTCAGACTGAGTGTATGGGGAAAGGGTTGAATCTCTGGCAAGAGCTATTTCTAATTATAGGGGCCCAGATGAAGCCAAAGGATAACAAGACTTCCTACACATCTTTTCTCAAATGCCACTTTCTCTATGAAGTCTTCTCTGGCCATCCCATATAAAATCCAAACTGCAATACTCTTATTCCCCTTCAATATTTGTTTTTGTTAGCAATTAACCATAATATTCTTATATTTAAGATGCCTATTTATTATCTGCCTCTCCACTATAATATTAACATGATTAATATTAGAGGGAGAGATGCAAAGAACAAGAATGATTTTGGAGAAAAGTTAACTAGAAGAAGAACAGCAAAGCAAACAATTCTTCCTACCTCTCATTATCCCAGAAGAAGTATGGTTAGGCCATGTGTGGCTGGACTGCATGCCCAATAGCAGATATGCAACAAAACAAATCCTTCCCCCATAGTGCTCTATACTTTTATAGGGACAAGAAGAAAAAACAACTTTGTATATAATAATAAAAAATTGTGGCACAATAAATTTTGCTTAAAATCTATGAGAAGTAATTGAAGATTTTAAGGAAGATCTTAAGGGAAAAGACATGATAAGACTTGCCTTTTAGAAAATATGCTTTATTACTATGTGGAGAGGTTAGTCAGACTAGCTAACATTAGCAGTTCCTCTTGTCACTGTCTCTGTCTTCTGAGAAATTGGCTAAGGTCCTCTCTAGTTGAAGGAATCTGGCTGGTCAAGACCTCAATAAATCTTAGGTAGTTCAGAGAGACACTTGACTCCATTAGCTGTAAGGAATAAGTGCATGAGTGTTGTTGATGCAGTCATTACGTGCAAGGCAGAGAGAACAGAAATTACCATATGATTTTTCTACTTTATTCTAATGTTTAAAAATATAGTAGACAAATCAGGAAAAATTCCTTTCACCTTGTAACTCTAAGGAGCCTAATCAAAAAATATTTGCTAGTTGGTATAATTTGCTTTTTGGAAGATTGTAATAAAATATGATTCCTTTTTACAGAACTCTAATGAATGAAAACACAGTAAAATCTTTTCTTTTTCTTATATGGATTAGGAATTTTATTAGAATCTTGGATTTCTTGAACCTTCTCTTGAACCTTCTCATTTGTAGAGCAGCAGTATTCAGCAGAAATAGTAATGTGAGACATGAGTGTATATATATAATTTAAAATTTGCATATAGTATATAAAAATAAAAAAGAAATAGGTGAAATTAATTTAATAATAGTTTTTATACACCCTATTATACTTAAAGTACTACCATTTCAACATGTAATCAGTATAATTATTAAATGAGAGATTTTGCAACCTTTTTCTTGTAATAGTCTTCAAAACCCAGCGTGTACATATTTTACATTTACAGCACAACTCAGTTCAGAGTAGCCATATCTCAAGTGCTTAATAGCCTCATGTGGCTAGAACTTACTGTATTAGTGCATTCTAGATCATTTTTGAGAGAAAACAATGAGAAAAGGAGGGCAGGAAAGTTTACTGCCTACTGGCAGCCCAACTGTACCAGTAATTTTACACTGACTTAAAATTTAATCTTCACAAAAACATGTAAGGTAACTCTTAAATCCTCTATTTCAAATGGAAAAACAAATGCCACTCACAGGTTTAACAAACTTGTCAAAAGTCATCCAGCAAATAAGTCCATGTAGCTTAAGTTATCTTTCTATCCCTCTTTTCTTCCTCAAGGCATTTATCTTTGCTAAATGTCTCATTTAATAATGAAATAAATGTTTATGCTATAGTAAATATTACCTAATGCCTTAATTGTTACATTATTAAGGCAGGAAAAGAGGAAACTGTGTTCTTTTTGTTATTTCTAAGAAGATGCATATACTACCATTATTTCACTAAACATGTAATTTTGGATCCACTGATTTGTATATCTCAAGACATGCTTATCATATAGATCATAAATTTGGAATCTTTAAAATGCTATCTAAAGCTTGTGCTAGTCAGCTTCTTCATTTATCAAATCAGTTTTTTTACAAACTGTGAATTTCTTGGTCTCAGTTGTGAAGGGAATGTGAATATGTCAAGGTCTGACATGACTGAAGAAAATATGCTTGTTCTGATTTGCTGTGCATGAAAAATATTAATCCCACAACATGTAGGCCTATATTTACAAGCCATTGCAAATTGATGCTCTGCATAGTTTGGTCACAGTTAATTCTGACATAGTTGAATGTGAAATTGGCCATGCAGTATTAAGAGGATAAAAAAATAATTGTTGTACTTATTTTGTTGTTTAGATTCAATTCATACTATTACTTGTAGAATTGTTTTATTTTGACAACCTGCTACTGATTAAAAATAGTTTAAGAGTTTATAAAATGTTTTATGCTCTGTCTGACTAAAACACAAAAAATTTCTTTCAAAAAGATAAAATTTCATTTATTATTATTGTAAAAGAACAGACTGTAGAAAAGAAGCTAATTTTGAAGTAGAGATCAACTTAGTCCTACAAAGAAATAATGACACATGCATCACAATAGACAGGTAAATATAATTTCATAAAATTCTATCAATATGAAAAATTTTATAAAGTTTTACCTATCCCTTTATGAAACAGATAAACTTAGATATAAAATAAATATTAGGAAATTAAAAGCAAATACCACAAGGAAAGATCTCTACTTTTGATAACAGTAAACCACTGCCTAATGAATAATTCACATATTCTAATGGATGGACTAGTTCACTTGAAAACATTTTTTATTTTCTTTGGTTTCTTTTTAAATTTTTGATTTAAATATCTTTGATGTCTTGAGATGAAGTTATTTGTAAACAGAATTGTTCATTGATAAGAATGCAGGATTCAATCTGAAAGCCTGAAGTTGAGATGATTTTTGGTTGTATACCAGTTTTCATCATGAAAATAAGATAACACAGAGTTTGACATACCTATAAATGTTTGTTTTGTATAAAATCTGTGATTTGTCAAAACAAATCTTAACTGAACTCCAGTATAGAAGAGATGAAATATTTATTTTTTATACCATACTTTATAAGTTTAAATTTAAAATAGATACTTTAATATAAACTAAATGAGAACAATGAATACCATTTCCATAAATTTTTAAATTATACTTATGGAGTCACAGTAGCCTCATCCTCAGCATTTTATTAATTTCTAAATTTTATTTTGCTTGACATTTAACAGAAAATCCTGCTTCACATAGAAAATTTATTTCTGAACACAACAGATTTGAATGGCATGCCCTTCAATGTCATACTATACTTCATCAAAACGGACCCACAAAGATGATAAAAGATTCATAGCAAATAATTTCAAAGTTGAACCAGTACAAATTATAATATAATAGTGGTTGAGAGTAATGTTTAAAGTCCAAAAGACCTAAAGCTAGAGATCTTCCCCCCTTATTTAATTAGTATTTGACCATGACCTCTTTAAACCTTCTCCTTGAGATGTAAATTAGAAATACTAATCATACCTACCTTATAGAATATTAAGTGATATAATATTTACAAATAGATTAGTATGGCATATAATTAGAGTTGTGTTGATTTTGAAAGAGTATGGGCAATTGGGCTCTTAAATTTAAATCTTTATAACAAAATATTCTATTTTGTCATTTTTAAAAACTTGGATACCATGCTAATTTTGTTAAATTTTTCCTTAAAATCTCGAAATAAAGTTCTTCTTCCTGTGAAAAGTGATTTACAAGTAATGAATGTCCTTATGTTCACATATACTACAAAAGCAAGCAATTGTAAAACTATGAAAACATGTTTTCGATTGTCCGGTTGAATTGTTAAGATGTCAGCCTGTAAACTGGTGAAGTAACTTGTATGCACATATTTATATTCTCCTCTTAGCTTTATTTTCAGATAATGTACTAACCGTATTTTCCTAGCTGCCTGCTAATCTAATTGTTGCAATATAATAGAATGCCACTTAATAAGTACATTTTCAGCATCAGATTCAAATTGTGTTTGCATACATTTTTGATAACATTAAGCTGTTTCACTCATCCTGAATTTGAAAGCCTTATTTTTATGTTCACCTTATTTCAAATGATGTTGAAACTTGGCAGAGATTGTAAAGCTCTTTTCAGAACTTCGCCATGTAAACACCCCGAGGACATGAGCAATTTTCATTGCCATGAAAATGATCCCCAACAAAAGTAACTTCTCTTTAACAATCCTTCATATTTTCTTGTCTTTAAATATGTAGTGATTTTGCGGGAGAATTTCTAGAATAATATTTTGTATTTCTATGTTTCTGTTAATGTAAATAATATTTGAATCATCTTATTAATATATGTTATTTCATCTTAAACTAAACCAATCTCATCATTACATTATTTCCAAAGTTTTTATTTTTTACCAATAATTATAGTTTTTTAAAGATTTTATTTATTTATTTTTAGAGAGAGGGGAGGGGAGGGAGAAAGGGAGAGAAACATCAACGTGTGGTTGCCTCTAGTGTGCCCCCTACTGGGGACCTGGTCTGCACCCCAGGCATGTGCCCAGACTGGGAATCCAACTAGCGGCGCTTTGGTTCACAGGCCAGCATTCAATCCACTAAGCAACACCAGCCAGGGCCCAATAATTATAGTTTCAACAATACTTTTAATATATTTGAGGAAATAGTGGTCATAAATGTAAATGTTATGCAAGAATACAAAGCTTAACATAACACTATTATAAACACAGAAGAATCCAAAATTTAAAATGAGTGCTAAAACTATTCTAATACAATGCATATGTCATAGTTTTCCAGAAATATGGAACCTACAGGTTGCTTTAGAGATAGAGTTAGGTAGAGAGAGAGATACAAATGACAGAGAGAGATAGAGAGAGGGAGAGATGGAGGTAGAGAGACAGAGAGACAAAGAGAGAGAGAGGGAGAGAGAGCAGGAGAAGGAGAGGGAGAGGGAGAGAGATGAGATAGGGACAGGGATAGATAATAAAGAATTGGCTCATATGATTATGGAGAATGACAAGTCCCAGTATCTACAGAGTGAGCTAGCAAGCCTGACACCCAAGAGAACTAACTGGTTCCAGTTACTGGAACTAACTATAGTTCCAGTATGAAGGCAGGTCAGTTTGTAGACCTAGGAAAAACCAATGTTTCAGTCTGAGTCAGGCCTTCAACTGATTGATTGAAACCCACTCAACATTATTGAGGCAATCTGATATACTCAGTCTTCCCACGCAATCTCATCCAAAAATGCCCTCACAGAAAACAGGATTTCTAAGCAAATATCTGTGCACCCTGTGGCCTAGTCAAGTTGACAGAAAATTAATCATCATACAGAATTTGTTATATCATTATTTGCCAGACCACAACAAAATACTACCCTATCATTTGAGCCTGCATGAGTAGATTTGACTGAACCTCACCTGGCATTAAATTGAGTGCAAAAATATATGCACATGTTAAATAGTATTCTCCCTTACAGAATTTACAATTCTTGGGATGGAGGGATCTGAATCTTTTTGGTAACAGTGCAATGTTAATTTATATTGCAATGATTCAATGAAAAGTTTCAAATATATGCATGGAGATGACAGAACAAGTTTTTTCTGATATATGTAAAATGAGTTTTTCTGGCAAAGCAAGTTAACTGATGGTCTGTGATGTTTTAAATTCAGCATATAACATTCTTGATATTTTGCTCTGCTTTACTTGGTACTTATTTCTATTAAGTTTTTACTAACTTTTGCAGAATCTAAGTCCTCTTTGTACTAATCCTTAGCAGCTACTTTTTGCTCATATTCATGGGTCACAGATCATTACTTGAGAAAGTAGCATTTAGAATATCAACTCTCTGAAATTCACTGTAAAATATCCATGAAACCATCTGGAACAGAAGAGTTTTCCATGTAATAAAAAGAAATAATCATATTGTAGATTCTGGAAGGAATTTAAACAATCCTCCACTGATGGTGTAGGATTAACAATCACTGCCTGTCTGGAATCTTCTCCTTTATACCTTTCTCCACCAGTAACAGGGTTTCTCGGTATATTTGGTAAAATCATTGTACTAATTCAGCTGCCAAAGACCCTCTTTTGCCCATTAACTTCTCAGCTGCATACCTATATTGGCAAACAAAATGCTTCAGGATGTATATACCTTTTCCGGTTTTAGTGTCCTTGAAAAGCACATCAACAAAAGCATTCTTTTCATCTCAGACCCTTTCAGAGACCTCAAAATACGTATCATATTCTTGTTTGTGCATCATATTTTTGGCCTTTGATTCCTACCTACACCCTAAGGAAATTCAATGAGATCTCCAATTTGGAAGGAATTATTGCATTTTCCTCAGAAACAAATCAGTTTGACATCTAAACCTAGAGCAAGAGTTCTTAATTCCTGGGCACCTTGTATGCAAAATTTTATATGTATGTGCACGTATATACATTTTCCTAGGAAGAGAGTCTGTACCATTCGCTAAGTCTTAACTATATAGTATTCCTCATCACAAATAGTAGTCATTAAAAAAACAAGTTTGGAAAAAAATAAGTTTAATCAATTTCCTTCTGGATCAGGGTTCTCCAGAGAAATAGAATACACACATAGAGTGAGGGAGAGGTTTTAAGAATTTACTCATGTACGTGTGGGAGTTCACAGCCTCAAATTCCCAGAGCAGGCTGTCGGGCTGCAAATTCTGGCCAGAGCTGATATTACAATCTTGAGTCCAAAAACAGTCTGAAATTAGAATTCCTTTTTCTTTGGGGGAACCTCAATCTTTTCTCTTAAGATCTTCAGCTGATTATATTAGGCCTGCTCACATAAGGAAAAGTGATCTGCGCTACTTGAAGTCTACCAATTTAAATGTTTGTCACATCTAAAAAATACCTTCACAATAATATTGAGACATGTATTTAATCAAAAATTGGGTACCATGGCATAGCAAAGTGACATATAAAATTAACCACCACATCTTCTAAGCCTAGGGGCACCTTTCTAGGCACTCTGTTTTGATAGTAGTATCCTGACTCACAATGAACATTCAATAAATATTAGTTTTGTATTTATGCTTTTCAGTCTGCTCTCCAGCTTCAGATCTGAGAGGGGCCACATATCATTCTTTGGCTAAAGGTAGACTGGATTACAATCTCTTTACCCTAACTGTCCTCAAAAAGTTTGGCTGAGTCTTTTTTATCTCTGTGCAAAGAGGATATCATGTACACTATAAAACCAGTTTCCCAATATTCAAAGGTAATGTCAGTAAGACCAACTTATCAAGTTAAAGGATAAGGAGACAGGGGAAAATCCACAACGATGCCTACAATGAAAAAGCAGCAGTATAAACAAAAGAGAAGAATTTATAGGTAAATCCTTGCCTTTGACCTCCAGGTTACTAATTGATTTGCTTCCTGAAATAGGAAAAAGTCACAGAATCTTAAAGACCAGTTTTCCAAAAAATATATTGTCTAAATTTAAACTAGCTAATCACTGCTCTTTAGGAATTCTGTCTCTATTGTTCATTCTCTATGAATATAATTCTTAGGGTCAGAAGGAAGATTAGGAAGGAGGGAGATTATAGTTGCAACCATTTTTCCCTGATGAAAATAAACGATCTCTTTGGGGTCCCACACTCAACCATAAGAGCTATTTCAAACCCTTTCCATGCTTTCAATCTCCTCTTGGCCACTCTCCTCTCTCCTTCCTTGTCTCCTGAAAGATCACCTTACAGCCTACCAATTAACACTACAATCTTCACTTTACCTCAGTTTAGCTCTTTCTTGATGCTCATTTGTTGTTTTGTTGATGTTGTTTTATTTTATTTATTTTTTAAAAAGAGAGGAAGAGAGGGAGAAAGGAAGGGAGAAAAACATCAAAGTGTGGTTGCTTCTCTCACACCCCCTACCGGGGACCTGGCCTGCAGCCTAGGCATGTGCCCTGACTGAAAATCAAACTGGTGGCCCTTTGGTTCTCAGGCCAGCACTCAATCCACTAAGCCACACCAACCAGGGCTTGACACTCATTTTTTTTAATCTACCCTGACCCCTCAGGAAAAAGGTCACAGGTTTCCTTGTGAAGCTAACCCCAATGAATGACCTTTTTCTTTCCTTTTTTTCATCCCCCCTAAAACCTGGGTATTTAAACACATGCTCTGAGGACATCAGAATCTGAAAACAGCTTTACTTATTTAAAGTTCTCTCTTCTGGTCTCCACCTTCATATTGCTGAAGCAGAATTTCTGGAATGAGGCCCAGAATCTGAATTTTCAACCAAACTCTCTAGGTATGCATACCAAAGTTTGAAACACTACTCTTTTACTTAAGCATTAAAATGATTTATTTGAATATGCTATGTCTCTTTGCAGCTTTGTTTGTTATCAAGGAACAAACACCATTTTTTTTCAAGTATTACATACAAAGAAGGGTCTAAGTTTTTTGTTTCTATACATAGACAGCATCTTCCAAGGAATCACATGAATACTTGAAACAACAGAAAGACACAGACTGCAAAGAGACAGGCAGGTATACTTCTTCCTTCTAGTACACAGATCAATTTAAAGGGAATAAGTTTGGGCCACATCGGGCTGCATGATCTAGGGGGAAGCGCCCCTGAATTGACTGTTTATTTCAATTTTTTTAATGTTTGTTGTTCATGCTGTTCGAGTTGTACCAGCTTTCCCATTTTACTTCCTCCCCACCGCCCATCCCTCACTTCCATAGTTAATCCCCATACAATTGTCCTTGTCCATGGGTCCTTCACATATGTTCTTTGACTAATTCCTTTACCTTCTTTCAATCAGTACCTGCCTCTCTACTCCCCTCTTACAGGTGTCAGTCTATTCCATCACTTTGTGCCTCTGATTTCATTTTGCTCCTTGGTTTATTTTGTTCATTAGATTCCTCCTATAAGTGAGATCATATGGTATTTCTCTTTCACTGACTGGCTTATTTCATTTAGCATTAATAGTCTCCAGTTCCATCCATGCTGTAGCAAAAGGCGGGAATCCCTTCTTTTTTCTGTTGCATAGTATTCCATTATGTAAAGGTATCACAGTTTTTTAATTCACTCATCTACTGATGGGCACTTAGGCCGTGAAACACTACTCTTGACAATCTCCATCAATAATTGCCTCTTCGACTAACAGATTCAGAAACTTCCTCTTAACTGGCTCTAAAAACTGGCTCCCATTACTCAATACCATCTATAAATTTCATTCAGAGGTCACTTACAATCCCCTAGATGGGCACTAAACTGGCATTTTCTCAATTCCCATTTTTCCTGACCTCTCTGCAGAGTAATAGAATCGTCCTATCAGGAAGTATTTAACTTCTGAAATTTCAGTTTATGCACACTTGGCCAGAGAGGAAATGAAATAAAATAACAAAAGCAGGCAATTTATGTATTCCAGTCAACGAATCTCTGCTCCAACCCAGGCAGTGGATGGGACATTTGAACCCGCCATCAGCGCAGTAAGTCTCTCACAGTGGAAGCTACTTGCTCGCTGAGTGTAAGTCCAGTGTTGAAAATTCCATCTTTTACATTCAACACGGTCCCTACATAAAATTAAACTATGTTTTATGGTGCTGGAAAAAGAAGAAAGAAGGAAGAAAAGGAGGGAGACAGGAGAGGGAGGGAAGGATTACTCAAATTTTGGGAAGAAAAAAACTTGTGTTGAATTTTTATAGAAAAATGTTGTGTTGATATCTAATATGGCATCTTTATGATGGACTTTGTTAAATAGTTTTGACTTTACACCATTTTAAAGGTATGCCATGAATTAAGAATCCCATCCATGAATAAGATGAAAATTCACTGTGTACTCTTAAATGACTTCCTTCTTTCCTTAGCCTCAACAATGTATTCTCATCTGGTTTTTCTCTTATATTTTACTGCTCCTTCTTGGGTCTTCCTAACTGGTTCCTTTCTCTACTATTCAAGGCTTGTTTAGCCCTTTTCTTTTCCTACTGCTTTTACTTTCTGGGGCTTCTTGCACTAATCAGTCCCAGCTGTAGGATAGGATCATTTTTTAGTTTCTGAATTAAGTCCAGCCAAGAGCATAAGTCTTCCAGTAGAACCATTCCCAACATTTATTAGATCTGAAATTGGGTCCTAATTCCTAGTAATGGAATCTAGTGGCCCGGTAACAAATGTCAGATCTAAAACTTGCTCCCCAAAGTTTCCATGTTACCTTTCAAATCCATTACTTTGGTAATTCAGGATAAACTGTCAGTGCCTGTGTCACTTGGAAGTCACAGGAAGTCCCCGTTTCCTCCTATACTGACCCTGTACACATGTTTAAGTTTCTGCCTTGACTTCACATTCAGTGGGCTGACTTGTTAATCTATGCTCTTAGACACCCTCAACTTTTCTAATTTTAAGTTCTATCAAATAACGAAGCTATAGAATTAACAAAGTGGCTGATGAGATAAACTCAAGCCTAGAGACAAGAAGTAATTACAGTGGGTCCAGGTGTGGAGACTATGCAGCTGAAGGCAAAAGAAATTGAGAGGGAAATTCTTATCTTGAAAGAGTTTACCCTTTCAGGCACTTTTCATTCCGTAACTCCATCGAATATTAAACTGAACTTTAATAGTAACTTTTACAATTTACAATATGCTCTGACTTTTACTCAGAAAAGCACACACACTTCTATGTTTGAAATGTCAGCGAATCACTATGAAATTAGTTCTAATCAGATCCTTGCATTAGTGAAGTATGAATTTAGCAGCATTCAAAGGACATGGCTTTAGGAACATAAAACAATCTATCATGCTAAAAGATCATTGAAAACACTACGTCAAATTGATGGCAGCTATGTTAACCAAAATATATTTGCACATGAAATTTTTAAGAAGTATATCCTTATTTCCACTAAACAAAAGTGTGTTCATGTCTCCACACATACATAAGCAGATGATGTCGTTGAATATTTTACATCTAGGAAAGGCTTAATTATGAAGTCCAGCACTTTCATCGTATAAATGAAAGTACCTTGCAAAGGCAGACTAAATAACATGTCTAACATCTGGTTACTGGCATTACCACTGTACAGCTTTTCTCCAATGCTATTTCATTTATGGAGCATTTATTGAGCACCTTTTCTGTGTACTAGAGAAATGATAAAGGAAATTATATTGTTCCCAAAAAGCCCACTGTACAAAGGAAAAATCATACATGAAAATAATGGAACTCAAATATCAACTATTTCAGCCTTAATACAGCCCTTCATATTTAAATGAATTCACTTAAGCTCCTATCATGCATATACTGGAAATCGTACATCCTTCTTTTCCACCTATTGACTTTTCTGGAGGTTCATGTTTCTCTTAACTGAACTTTTGCTCCAATTTCTTGCTTTTGATGAATTTTCACACTTATGTTCCAACCTGTGTGACCAAATTAACTCAAATAGGGAAATACAGATTAATATATCTCAGATTTCCAAAAGCACTAGTAAACGCAAGACCTTAATATTTAACTTAGTTTTCTAAAAAGTTGAGTATAGTGACCCTAGCTGGTGTGGCTCAGTGAATTGAGTGCCAGCCTGAGAACCAAAGGGTTGCTGGTTCAATTCCCAGTCAGGGCATATGCCTAGGTTGTGAGCCAGGTTCCCAGTAGGGGGCATGTGAGAAGCTACCACAGATTAATGTTTCCCTCTCTTCCTCCCTTCCCCTCTCTCTAAAAATAAATAAGTAAAATCTTTTTTTAAAAAGTTGAGTATAGTGAACATATACTAGATCAGAACTGTAACTCTTGAGATTCTTTGGATTTAATCAGAAAAAAAAAAAAAAAACTCGAAGAGTCCTAAACTATTCATTCATTCAATAAACAGTTATCTATTGGTCCAGGCATTAGGAAATTAGCAACAAAATTAAGTCAAAAGTCCCTGATCTCAGGGCAATATTTTTTTTCTTGGGGGAGACCAATAATAAGCAAGTAAGTAAATAAATATATCTGTACAGTAATCACACTAGATAGATGATTATGGGAAGGAAGGGCACAAACTTAGCTCATCTTTTAGGTAGGAGAATCAATGAAAAACTCATTGAGAAGGTAGTATTTAAAGAGAAACCTGAAGGAATTGAGAAAGTCAGCCATGTGGACATCTGAAAGAAGGGAGTTCTAGGCAGAAGGAAGAGCAAAGGCAGAGACGCTAAACTTAGCATGTTTAAAGAAAAGCAAGGAAGCTAGTGTGTCCTGGGCTGAGTGACAGAGCAGAAAAGTAGTATATAAAGCCTGGATGATAACTGGGGTTCATATCACAGAGAGATTGTTAGGCTGATGTAGGGACTTGGGATTTTACTCATAGTGGACGTTTATGACAGAACAGCATGGTCTGACTTACATTTATAGAGAAATCAGTGTTTACAGAAGAGAGAACAAGATGGCAAGAGTAGAAGCAGAGAAGCATTTGAGAAGTTACTATTATAATCCATGAGAGAGATAGTTTAGATCAAGTGGTGCTAATGGAAATAATGAGAAGTGGTGAGAATTTGGACATATTTTGATGGAAAAGCTGACAAGATTTGCTAACGAATTAGATGTGAGTTGTAAGTCTATCTGGAAGGGAGGGGTGAATCAGGAGTTTGGTTTTATTCAATTAATGAGATTTACTGGGTCATATAACAAGGAAGCCTAAAAGTTTGGCAGGCTTCAAGATCAGCTTATAGATCATTTGATCTTAGTGACTCAATCAATTCATCAAAAACTCCTCTTTTTCTTTCCATTTTTGCATTATTGTTACTCATAGTCAGAGTCTTCCTAAGGTTGGTTCCCATACAGTCAAAGGATAACCACCAACAGAATTGAAGGTATATGTCTTCACATGCAGTAGGGCAGTCGGAACAATTCTCACAACCAAAAATAAAATGTCAAGAAAAGTGTTGACTAGATTAAGTCTAGATTATTTTCAAACTAATCACTATCAAAATAGTATTGTAGGATTAATTGAGTGTTTAGACCAATTTGCTATCACTGTTGGAGGAGAAGGAAAGGTTAATCCAACCAAAACCAAATGGTTGCTACATAATCAGAGAAGAGTGAAAGAGATGTTATAAAGACAAGCATAATGCCCCCTACAAGTGTGCAGAAGAGTAAATGACTTAAAATTAAACACTAGATGCAACTATTCTTATAAATTATTTGGCAATTTCTATCCTGGGGAAATTTCATGGACTAGTATTTCTACTGAGATTCCAAAACAGCAAAAGTTGCTCCATGGTACACAATCCCCTTTATCTCAAAAACTTTCCCATTATTTCCTCTTCATATTATAATACTTCTTAGGCTCCCTAAACCCCTGTGCCCAGTGTTGCCACCAAAATATTCAAAATTCCCATCACTTGTCGGTTCATTATGCAGAGAAATTAGCTTCAACCCAGCTTTGTATATACACAACTTCATTGGCCTGTAATAGGCAGGACTGTTCACTCCAGATATGAACACATTAGCAGAACAGAACTTACAGAGGTTTTGAAATTGTTATCTTTTTCCTTTAAACACATATAAATGTTTATTCTTCCCTATCAAGCTCTGTAAGTGAAAGGGAACTAGATGGTTCTTTTTAAAGAGATACAAATTGCCATTCGAAAACAGAAGCACCAAGACAGTTCGAATTATGTGTTTTAATAGCTAAGTAGAATGGGTACCTAATTCTGCCCAGCATGGTGATAAGAACAGGTATTGAGTATCTTATAGAAAATAATGAAGTTACAATTTCTAAGAGGCAAAATTGTGTTCTATAAAGATAACTCTAACAGTTATGGAGCAGCATTTAAGAGGCTGATGTAAACTAGACGTTATGCAATAAGTTAAGAAAGATTAGCTTAGTGAAGACAGGATGTGGGACCAGCCCAAAGCAGCAATAGAATGGTAGGAAACTGGCCCCAGTTTATGGATATTTAAGAAGTTGAATTATTATATTGCCTCTCTAATATTTCACACAAAACTCACTATAGTAACATGGAGTGACAGCTTTGGAAGCATAAAGATTGGGTGACCAACCAGTTTCTTTTACCACATCCTTTGGGATTTTGTTATTTTGCCAGCATCTTTTTCTTCTTCCATTAACAAAACCTGAATTTTGATTCCCATTATATGCATTCAGGTTAGATCAATCAAAAGAATTTGGGTTTTTTCCATTTTCTTCCATTTATACCAATAAGTTGGGTCTCTGTAATTTGTGATAGGGGTAGGATAACTTCTGATGACCTGATGAGACTATTTGTGGTTACTACTTGGATTCCTAAAGCTGCCCTGATATTCTCTTTTAGATTTTTCAACTAAATATATATCTCCCTATACACGCCCAAGAAATTATTTTCTGCTTGTGTGAGCTAGGGTGGGCTTCTATTCCTTAAAACAAAAGGAAACGAAATGATGTAAAAGTATAACAACAAATGAGCCAAGATATAATAGGGCTAAGATAAGAACCTAGGGCTTCTAACACTCAGTCTAGTGGCTTTTTTTATCATGCCATGGTGTCTCCAAATATTGAACAGAAAAAAATGTTCATCAAATATAACAAGTATATATAATGGGTCTAATAGAAGTGTGCTCTCCAATACTAGAATAAATTAAAAGGATATATAATAACTGGATTAGATACCATTAGGCAATGGCAAAGAACAAACTGGATATTATGCATCCCAGGATGTTATGATAACATAACTACCTTAGCCATGTCTGATTATATGAAAATACTGAGCAAATCTAATGTAGTCTTGGAGATCTAGCAGTGATGAATCACATGCCAAGTTCATGGACCTTATCATTAAAACAATCTGGGAATTTCTGAGCTTTTATTGCTGCTGCTGCTGCTGCTGCTGCTGCAAAATTCCAAAACTCACTCAAGACACTGGGAGATCCAAGATGGTGGAGGAGTGAGCGGAAGTTATACTAACCTCCTCTGAGAACCAATCTGGAATCATAAATATATTGCGGAGAAATCACCCAGAAGAAACAACTGAACAATATCAGGAGAGAAGCCTTATAACCACAGACAGACAGAAGAAACAGTTTCACCACAACATGACTGGTAAGGAGTGCAGAGGAGGTGAGAGAGGGCTGGCTGGGCTCCCACAGGCAGCAGCGGAAGTGCCAGAGGACTATTTCAGTGGTCAGAGGGGATCCCATTGAGAAGTGTGTGGTCTAAAGGCCAAGCTGAGCTTCCCAGCCTATAGCAC
The DNA here is from genome assembly GCA_004027475.1 of Anoura caudifer. Lineage (NCBI taxonomy): Eukaryota > Metazoa > Chordata > Mammalia > Chiroptera > Phyllostomidae > Anoura > Anoura caudifer. Next base: position 7,146 of record PVKU01010552.1, on the reverse strand, counting down.
CAGAGCCTGGAAAGTACCCATATAACATCCAGCTGGGAAAAGTGGCAGGGTTTCTCTCTGCGAGGGACAGAGAGCTGGAGACACAGAGAGCCTTTTAAAGGACCAATGCATAAATTTTCACTTGCAGCCACTTACCCTGGTCTCCAGCAAAAGGAGGGCAGAGAGGACTAGAGATGCTTGAGGAGAGACTGGGGCCAGTGACTTCGGGGAGAGAACTGAGAGAGCAGCTGCCAGGTTCCTGGTGCTGAGTATCCCCCATACTTCAGAAGCCATCTTGCTCAGGCAGACCACCCCACTTCCAGTGGCATCAGCCTGAGGGGAGGAAGCAATAGCCCTGCCTGCAGAAATTACTCTGTCCCACCCTGTGGTGCTTAAGCCTGACTGTTGATTACAGAGTGACTAGATTAACAACTGAAGTAGTCAGCCACACGCAGTAGATCCCTGGCCGTCTCAAACAAGCTGCCCAAGACCAGACTGGGATACCACCTGGCATCACCAGAGGTAGATCCAGAAAGGAAAAAAAAAAAGAAAAAAACAGCGTAAATACTAGATGATACCAAGACAAAATCACCTTGGTCTTCTTCATGATTTGCAATATTTTCTGTCCTGCATAGTTTTTTAATATTCATTTCTTGTCCTTCAGGGTTTTTTTTTTGTCCTTCAGGTTTTTACATATTAAGTCAGTAGATTTTATATTATAGTTTATTTGGAATCTCCTATTTTGCTCCTTTCTTTTAACCCATTTCACATTCTTCTCTCCTCTTTTTGTTTTTATTTTAAATGTTGTTTTCTCTCTTGCTACAACTGGTATCCATTCTGCACTCTTACTATTTCTCCCCCATCCAGCCTCTCAAAACCATTTTCCTTGTATTGGTCATCTCACATTCCCCCCCCACCCCCGCTCTTAAAATTCCTATCTTCTCTCTCCACCTTTATCAATCTTTGCTCAGAGGTAATGGATAAGGTGGTTGTGGTTACAGTTCTTCAATCTTATTTCCAGATAGTGACTATCTTTGTATTTCAAATCTCAAATTTCACACTTCCCTCTTCCTACTCCATTTTGTCCTCCTTCTGCCCTTCCCTTTTTTTGTTTTAAATGTTAATTTTTCCCTGTCTTAGCTGGGTTTTCAACTTGCACTTTTAGTATTCTCTCTCCCTATATCCTCTGAAAATAACTTCTCTTTCCTCTAGACATTGCTTAAGCTCTTGTTTCTTTCTTTGTGCCCCCTTATACCAATACCACTTATATAAATCTTGCCTCATTGGTTGTTGATATGTCTGTGGTGATTTTTCTGCAATTAGGGCCATATTATTTTACATATATATGTATATTTTGTTTTGGTTGTTTGTCTTTTCTCTCACTTGATATAGACAAATATATAATTTTTTCTTTAAATTTCAGTTTTAACCTAATACTACACAGTTCTCTTCTCTTACTCCATTCTACCTTCCCTCCCCCCTTTTTTAGTTAGGAAGTAAATTTTATTTTCCTCCCCACTTTGCCTTGTCTCTATTCCCTACTCTTATTATTGCCCTTCACTCTACCCTCACAAAAGCTCTTTTGTTTAAGTTAGTCATCTCATATTCATTTTCCCCTTCTTATAATAGTCTTAAACTCCTTATACCTTTATTAATATTAGTGCATTGGCTGTTGATAGTGTAATTTTGGGTGAAGGATATCTTTGTGGGTGTGGGTCTGCTTCCTGGGCTGTTTGGTTTTTGTTCTGGCAGCACCTGTACAAGAGTATACAAGACATGGAGTGTGAAGTGACTCTCAGTCAGTCAGCCAGAGAGAGGAACCCACCAAAGAATGACCCAACAACAACCAAAACCCAATTACAACCACATAAAAGGCAAAAGGGGCAGCAGAAGAAAATCAAGCACAGACAATCAAAAAGATTGCAACACTGAGTCCCACAGGTTTCCTATCATGGAAGCTCACACCATGAAGCTAGGGAGTCAAAGCAGATAAATATAACAAGCAGAAAAAAACAAGAAGACTCACTTAAAATGGGGAGATAAAGAAACAACCCCCAATTGAAAGGAAAGGAGGAATCCCTAGTAAGACTGCTATGTAAAATTGAAACAAACTGTCATACATCAACCTCAAAAGAATGGTTATAAGGACACTCGAGGAGCTCAGTGAGAACTTCCAAGAACTCTAGGGAAGCTTGAAGAAACATTGCAAATTACACCAGCATGAAAATGGACACAGAAACTATCAATATGAGACAGGAGGAAATGAAAAATACAGTATCTGAAATGTAGAACACTGTAGAAGGAATTAAAAGCAGGTTATATTAAGCAGAGGATCAAATCAGCAAACTGGAGGACAAGCAGAAAAAAAATTCCCAGACAGAGCAAACAACAAAAAAAAAGGAACCCAAAAAGAATGAAGAGGGGTTAAGGAAGCTGCAGGGCAATTTGAAATGTAATAATATCTCTACAAGAGGGATATTGGAAGGAGAAGAAGAGCAGCATAAGGTAGAAAACCTGTTTGAAAAAGTAATGACAGAAAAATTCCCTAACTTGATGAGAGAAAAAGTCATGCAAGTCCAGGAAGCACAGAGGGTCCCAATCAAGATGAACCCAAAGAGGCCCAACTCAAGACACGTCATAATTAAAATGGCAAAATTCAAAGACAAAGAGAGAATCTTAAAGTTAGCAAGGGAGAAACAGTAAGTAACATACAAGGGAGCTCCAATAAAGCTGGCAGCTGATTTCTCAACAAGCTAGATATAGAAACCCAAACCAGAAGGGAATAGCAAGAAATATTCCAAGTAATGAAAAGCAAAGGCCTACAACAAAAACTACTCTACCCAACAAAGCCCTCATTTAAAATGGAAAGTGAAGTAAGGAGTTTCCCAAACAAAAAAAGGCTAAAAGAATACACCTCCATCGAACCAGCACTGGAAGTCATGCTAAAAGGACTGCATCCATAGACGAAGAAAAAGTGAGAGAGAAAGGAACACAGGTACAAAAGGGGGAAATGGCAATGAATAAGTGCCTATCAATACTAACTTTAAATGTAAATGGATTAAATGCTCCAATCAAAAGACACAGAGTAGCTGAATGGATAAGAAAACATGACCTACATATATGCTGCCTACAAGAGACCTACCTCAGAACAAAAGACCTACACAGACTGAAAATGAAAGTTTGGAAAAAAAATATTCCAAGCAAGTAGACAGGAAGAAAAAAGCAGGCGTAATAATACTTATATCAGATATAATAGATTTCCAAGCAAAGGCCATAAAAAGAGACAAAGAAAGTTACTTCATGATACTCAAGGGTAGAATCCATCAAGACAACATAACCATTGTAAACACATATGCACTCAACACAGGAGCACTCAAATATATAAAAAAAATCTTGGAGGACTTCAAGAAAGGTATACACAGCAACACAATTAAAGTAGAGGATTTTAACACCTCACAGTCAACAATGGACAGATCTGAAGAATCAACAAGGATATCGTAGGACTCAATGACACCTTAGATCAAATGTACTTAACTGATACATACAGAACCTTTCACCTCAAAGAAGCAAAATATACATTGTTTTCAAATGCACATGGAACACTCTCAAAGATAGACCACATGATAGGACATAAAACAAGCCTCAACAAATTCAAGAAAACTGAAATCATATCAAGCACTGTCTCAGACCACAATGGCATGAAATTAGAAACCAACCTCAAGAAAAAAACACACAAACAATCTAATTTATGGACACTGAATAACATGTTATCAAACAATGAATGGGTTAATAATGAGATCATGGAAGAAGTCAAAAAGTTCATGGAAACAAATGAAAATGAACACACAACAGCTCAAAACCTATGGGACACAGTGAAGGCAGTCCTGAGAGGGAAGTTCATAGCAATATAGGCCTACCTAAAAATGATAGAAAAATCTCAAATAAACAATCTAACCCTACATCTACAAGAACTGGAGGAACAACAAACAAAGCCCAGAGTGAGTAGAAGGAAGGAAATAATCAAGATCAGAGCAGAATTAAACAACAAAGAGAATAAAAGCATAATTCTAAGGATAAATAAATCCAAGAGCTGGTTCTTTAAAAAGATAAACAAGTACCGACAAGTCTTTAATCAGACTCATTAAGAAAGAAAGAGAGAGGACCCAAATAAAGAAAGAGGAGAAATTATAACTGATACCACAGAAATACAAAGGATTGTAAGAAATTACTATAAATAACTATATGCCAAGAAATATGAAAACCTGGGTGAAATGGACAAATTTCTAGAAGCATATACCCTTCCAAAACTGGATCAAGAAAAAGCAGAAATCCTGAACAGACTGACAACAGCTAGGGAAATTGAAGCAGTAATCAAAAAATTCACGGCACACAAAAGCCTTGGACCAGAATGTTTCACAGGAGAATTTTACAAAACATGTAAGAGCTAACTTATATCCTGCTCAAACTATTCCAAAAAATCCAAGAAGAGCAAAGACTCCCAAACTCCTTTTGTGAGGCCAGTATCTTCCTTATCCCAAAACCAGATAAAGACACAACAAAGAAAGAAAACTACAGGCCAATATCGCTGATGAATATAGATACTAAAATCCTCAACAAAATATTGGCAAACCGCATCCAGCAATACATTAAAAAAATCATATACCATGTGAAGTGGGATTCATCCCAGGAATGCAAGGAGGTAAAATACCTGCAAATGAACAAATGTAATATATCACATAAAAAAAGGAAAGACAAAGATCACATGATCCTATTAATAGATGCTGAAAAAGTATTTGATAAGGTACAGCACCCATTTATGATAAAAACACTCAGCAAAGTGGGAGTAGTAGGAGCATAAGTCAACATAATAAAGGCCACATACGAGAAATCTACAGCCAATATCATACTCAATGGGCAAGAACTAAAAGTTTTCCCCCTAAGATCAGGTATAAGACAAGGGATGCCTGCTTTCACCACTCCTATCCAACATAGTATTGGAGGTTCTATCCACAGTGATCAGACAAGGAAAAGAAATAAAAGGCATCCAAATTGGAAAGGAAGAAATATAACTGTTGTTGTTTGCAGATGCCATGATAGTATACATAGAAAATCTAGTCTCCTCCAAAAACGTACTCAACCTAATAAGTGAACGTGGAAAAGTGGTGGGATACAAAGTCAATATTCAGAAACTAAAGGCATTTTTGTACACCAGCAATGAAATATCAGAAACAGAAATCAGGGAAAAAAATCCCATTTAATATAGCAACAAGAAAAATAAAGTACCTAGGAATAAACTTAACCAAGGAAGTAAAAGACCTGTACTCAGAAAACCACAGGACCCTGAAGAAATAAATTAAAGAAGACACAAATAAATGGAGCATATAATGTTCATGGATTGAAAGATTTAACATCACTAAAATGTGATGTTAAAACTAACCAAACTAACCAAAGCAATCTATAGATTCAACACAATCCCTATTAAAATACCAATGAGATATTTCGCAGCTACAGAACAAATATTTCAAAAGTTTACATGGAACCATAAATGACCCCAAATAGCCTCAGCAGTTTTGAGAGAGAAGAACAAAGTAGGTGGGATCATAATACCTGATATCAAACTATATTACAAAGACACTATAATCAAAACAGTCTGATACTGGCATTAGAACAGACATGTAGAACAATGGAACAGAATAGAGAGCCCAGAAATAAACCCAAGTCTCTATGGTCAATTAATATTTGACAAAGGGGGCAGGAGCATAAAATGGAATAAAAAATAGCCTCTTCAATAAATGGTGTTGAGATATCTGGACATGTACATATAAAAAAATTAAACTCATCCACCAACTTACACCATACACAAAAATAAACTCAAGATGAACAAAAGAAATATAAATCATGACCCAATAAAAGTCCTAGTGGAGAATGTAGGCAGGAAAATTTCAGATATTCCATGCAGCAATATTTTCATCAATATGTCCCCTAGGGCAAGGGATACAAAGGAAAGGATATACAAATGGGACTACATCAAAATAAAAAGCTTCTGCACAGCTAAAGAAAATATTACCAAAATGAAAAGGGAACCAACCATGTGGGAAAACACATTTGCCAATGATAACTTGGTAAAGGGTTTGATCTCTGAAATATAGAAAGAACTCCCATGACTCAACACCAGGAAGACAAACAAGCCAATGTAAAAATGAGCAAAGTACCTGAACAGCACTTCTCCAACGAGAACATACAGAGGGCCCAGAGACATATGAAAGGATGCTCAACATCACTAGCCATCAGAGAGATGCAAAGTAAAACCACAATGAGATACCATTTCACACCAGTCAGAATGGCCATCATTTACAAATTAACCAACAACCAGTACTGGCAAAGCTTTGGAGAAAAGGGAACCCTAGTGCACTGTTGGTAGGAATGCAGACTGGTGCAGCCACTGTGGAAAACAGTACGTAATTTCCTCAAAAACTAAACATGAGATCAAAAGGCAGTTTCATGTTCAGTTTTTGAGGAAATTCCATATTGTAACTGCCTTTTGATCCAGCAATTCCACTGCTGGGATTATACTCAATGAATTCTAAAATACCAATTCAAAAGAACCTATGTTGCCTTATGTTCATCAGTAAATAAGTGGATCAAAAAACTGTGGTACATTTACAGAATGAAATACTATGCAGCAGAAAGAAAGAAGGAACTCCTACACTTTGCAACAGCATAGATGGAACTGGAGAATATTATGCTAAAGTGAAGTAAACCAGGCAGTGAAAGACAAATACCAGATGATCTCACCTAATCAACAAAACGAACAAATGAGCAAAAAAGAACCAGAGACATGGAAATAAAGAACAAACTGACAGTGACCAGAGTGGGTGAAGGGGGTTAACAAGGGAAAGAAGGAGAAGAGTCAAATCAAGGAACATGAACAAAGGACCAATGGACAAGAACAATAGGGTGGGGATTGGCTTTGGGAGGTGTTGGACAGGGTGGAGGACAGCAACAGGGTAAAAATGGGGACAACTGTACTGAACAATTAAATAAATACAAATAAAATCCAAAACTATAAATTCCTATGATAAAACATAAGAGAAATTGTTGTGACTTTGGATTAGTAAACGATTTTTTAGTTATGACACCAAAAGCCTAATCCATAAAAGAAAAAAA